>BMAC01000277.1:705896-731782 GCA_014905375.1 Phtheirospermum japonicum | reverse complement strand
TTCTGGGCCGTCGCGTCGACGATCGTGTGCGTCGACTGACGCGTGCTGGTGCTCGGCGTCGGTGCGGCCAGGGCGTGCGCGTCGGCTGGGCGGGTGCGTCGACTGGGTGGGTCGACATCGACGCTTCAGCAAGTTGCGTCGACGGTGCATCGACATCGGTGCGTCGACATCGATGCTTCAGCAAGTCGCGTCGACGCTGCGTCGACTGACGTGGATCATGGCTCGCGTCGACGGAGCGTCGACGGTCGCGTCAGTCGACGCGGCTGCGCGTCTGCCTCCGTCTCTCTCTATCTTTTGCTACTCGTTTCGCCGGAAAGCTCGTTCTCCTATTCTTAAACATTGAACTTCGTCTATTACGCGCTGAACTCTTCCGGTTACTTAGCTGTAAGGTGAAAAACAACGAAATATCACCTAATTGCATCAATTACGATCAAAACACGGTAAAATAAGCTGGAACTATGAAAATACGAAATTAAGCTTAAATCATCCAACTTATACCAAAAACAAATAGAAAAACAAGCTAAAATACTACTGAAAATAAGGACAAATACGTGCTAATCAACAAACAATAAGAAACTGTTAGAATATATGCAAATATAGTCAATGTATTATTATTATTCTTTATATTTATGTACATGATTTGTATGTTCATTAGTTTCCATACCTATGAATATATGGGGGCTTTCTTTGCTTAATAATAAGCAAGCAAAATTATTCCTTTCTACAAGGTATCATGAGACTAGTTCATCACTATGTCTAACGATCCCAGACCTCCCTCTCTTGGCGTCTCCAATATCCGCACATATATACCTGTTACCCTCGAAATAGAAACGTTCAATACTCCGTGTGGGTGATGATGTTCAAGATTCACGTCAAGTCCCATCAAGTTCTCGATTTCATCATTCCCATGGCAGAAACGGCGGCGACAGGGGCCTTGGCGGTCGCCACGGTTGTGGTCGTGGGGGTCAGCTGCATCAGCAGTGGCAACATGCACCTTCACCTCCACAACAAGGACAACAGACGTGGGCTGGTATGCCCAACCTCCTTGGGCCATCCCCCCTTGACCTTACCCATCTTCTGGTTGGGCCAAGCCCACTAATGCACCAGGGCAGTAGGCCCAACATGGTCTTCTCGGCCCAAGAACGCAAGCTTATAACGCTTCGGGTCCTCCCTCGACCGGCTATGCTCCCATGGATATCGAGACTTCAATGCACACTTTCAACTTATATCAACTAGATGGGACTTGGTATGTGGACACTATTTCTACTTCTCATATGACATCCACGAATGGTAATCTCACGTCTTATTTTAATTTGAGCAATGATCGTGTATAATAGTTAGTAATGGACATACTATTCTAATTTGTGGTTATGGTCATACTAGTTTGTCACACCTACATCCTCCTTTATCCCTACATAATGTCTTTCATGCACCCAAACTTTAAAACCTTGTCTCGGTTAGAATTTGATCCATTTGGTTTTTCTATGAAAGATTTCCAGACGGAGAGGGATCTAATTAGATGTGAGAGTAAGGGCAAGCTTTATCTCATCACCACCACACCAACTCCAGCCAAAACTCCATCCGTGTTTACCGCATTAGCACCATCCATATGGCATGCTCGTTTGGATCATCCGGGCACCCCTATTTTAGATTCTCTTAGGCAAAATAAATTCATTGAGTGCAGTCGAACCCATAGTTCTTTTTTTTTTTGTTCTTGTGCTCTTGGAAAACACATTAGATTGCCATATGTGCCTTCTAATAATTTTATTACTATGCCATTTGATATTAGATCTTTGGACGTCTCCTGTGTTAAGTTCGTCGGGTCATAAATATTATGAGCTTTATTTTGATGATTTCTCTAAAATTTTGTAGATATTTTCGATCTCACGAAAATCTCAAGTTTACTCCACATTTCTCTCCTTTAAAGAATTCATAAAAACTCAATTTAACTGGGAAGTTAATAAAGACATCTAATGTGATAATGGTCGGGAATACAATCATGGATAAATCAAAATTATGTGTCGATCATGGTAATTCAATTAGCTTCTCTTGTCCTCACACTTCCTCTCAAAATGGGAAAGCAAAAGAAAAACTCGAGTGATCAACAAACATAATTCGTATTCTTCTCGTCCATGCTTCTGTCCCACTCGCCTTTTGGTATCATGCTCTCCAAACGGCTACGTTTCTTCTTAATGTTCTTCCGAGCAAACTACTCGCCTATCACTCTCCACTTAAAATACATTTATAAAAAAGACTCGTCTTACTCTCACCTCTTATTATTTGGGTGTTTATGTTATCCCCTCTTTCCATCCACTATCATTAACAAACTCTAAGCTTGGTCCACCCTATGTGTGTTTTGGTGGTATCCGACACAAATCCCATCTTGTATGTGATGGCAAGACCTAAAATATTGGTGTGATTGTGATGACACTTTTAGTCTGATTGTCAAACTGGCCACCATTAGTACAATATCTCAGTATCTCCTTGTATAAACCGTGGCTCATTCATCAACTCGATATGGCGAATATTTTCTTACATGGGCATCTCAAGGAAATAATGTACATGCATCAACCTATAGGGTTTTGGGATCCTATTCATCCTGATTATGTATGTTTGTTGAAGAAATCTTTATACAGGCTCAATGTGATAGGATTTAGTTTTCCTCAATTGAGGATTGTAAACAATAATACACTTATATATAGAGTACAAGAGATCCTATAATGAATGAGGTAAATCAATCTAATAATTACATAGAATCAAAACGAAAATATATATGATCCTTAAATCAAAACGGAAATATGTATATGATCCTTAATTAATGCTAACACCCCCGTTCAAGCGAAGCGGGTGCGGACAGACGCAGAGCTTGGAATAAAACAACTCAAAAAGAGGCCGCGGAAGACTCTTTGTGAAAATGTTAGCAATCTGAAAATGAGACGGAACAAAATGAGTGAGTAAGCGCTTAGCAGTCACAAGCTCACAAACAAAATGATAATCAATGTCGATGTGCTTAGCGCGTTTATGAGTCACAGGATTTTGACTAAGAAACAGAGCGCTTTTGTTGTCACAAAATAAGGTCGATGGAGTAGAAGTCAAAGCATACAACTCACGAAGAAGAAGAGTTACCCAAATAACCTCAGATGCAGTATTGGCCATAGCACGATACTTCGATTCACAGCTGAATCGAGAAACAGTGGGTTGCTTCTTTGCATCCCAAGATACAAGATTTGGACCAAGAAAAATGGAATACCCATAGGTCGGTCGTCGAGTATCCAAACAACGAGCCCAGTCAGCATTGGAATAAGCTACAAGAGTGGAGGTACCGCGAGAAAAATCAAGACCATACTTAAGAGTACCCTTAACATAGTGCAGAATACGCTTGACCGCCTGGAAATGGGCTGTAGTAGGGGATGCCTGAAATTGATTAACCATGTTAACAGCGAAGGATAGATCAGGATGAGTGATGGTCAAGTACTGAAGAGCACCAATAAGAGAGCGATACAGTGTCGGGTCCGAAAAAGGTGTGCCAGTAACTCGAAACGATTCATCCGCAGCAAGAGGAGTAGACACGGGTTTGGACTCAAGTAAATTAGCACAAAGCAGAACATCCCGAGCATATTTAGACTGGCCCAAGAATAAACCAGATGATGTGTAAGATACTTCAAAACCAAGAAAATAGTTGAGACGACCAAGGTCTTTGATGGCAAACTCTTTTCGAATTCGAGCAACAAGTCGAGTAACAAAAGTGGTGTCACTACCAGTGATGATGATATCGTCCACATACACCAGGAGGTACAGAAGAAGAGAAACACGACAATAGATGAAGAGAGAAGTGCCAGACTTACTTTCATCAAAACCCAATCCGATCAAGAAATCACAAAAGCGCTGAAACCAAGCACGAGGCGCCTGCTTGAGACCATATATTGCTTTGTTAAGGCGGCACACATAATTCAGACGGAGAGGATCAGAATAGCCCGGAGGTTGAGACATGTAGAACGGTTTAGAGAGGATCCCATGTAAGAAGGCATTGTTAACGTCAAGCTGGTGAAGAGACCAGCTATTCGTTACTGCTAGGGAAAGAACAATACGGACAGTAGATGCCTTGACAACAGGACTAAAGGTGTGATCATAGTCAAACCCAGGAAGCTGAGAAAACCCTTGAGCTACCAAACGAGTCTTATATCTATCAATAGAACCATTATCCAAGAACTTGGTACGGAAGAACCATTTAGAACCAACAGCATTCTCACCGGGAGGGCGAGGAACCAAGTCCCAAGTGTGATTAGCACGAAGTGCACAAAGCTCATCATTCATCGAATGAACCCACTGAGGTGATTTTGCAGCAGATTTAAAGCCCTTCGGTTCCTTAGCAGAGTGCAAAGTGGTAAGAAAAGCACTGTGAGCAAGATGAGAAGTGGATGACGGGTACTTTGGTTTAAAAATTCCATCATGAGATCGCGTACGCATGGAATGAATAGGACGAATCACAGGTGGAGGAGGTGCTGGCAAGGGAGCAACAGAAGAAGATGTAGTAGTAGAGGAAAGTGGCAAAGGGTCTGCGGTAACTGGATGAGTAACCAAAGGAGCAGAAGGTGTAGACAGCGGAATTTTATCCGAACAAATAAAACATGGAGAAGAATCTGTTGGAGGCAAAACAGGTACTGACGGGGTTGGAACGATGCCAGTCGGATGCGAATCCATGAAAGTGTCAAATTCAAGCATTTGATTCGAAGAAGAGGCGGACGAAGTATTGTACGGGAGACAAGCTTCATCAAATTGAGCATGACGACTTATGTATAACCGAAAAGTGACGGGATCGAGACATCGAAAACCTTTGTGCTTGTGCTGTAACCTAAAAACACATAAGGGACCGAACGAGGAGAGAGATTATGAGTTGTATAGTCATGAAGACAAGGATACACTCGACATCCCAAAACATGAAAATTCTCATAAACGGGCGGAGTGGAGAATAATAGCTCATATGGGGATTTTCGCTGTAGTAAAACTGACGGAAGACGATTGATAATGTACACAGCTGTAGTAAAAGCCTCAACCCAAAAATCCAGAGGAACGGAAGCATAAAATAGCAATGAAAGTCCCATTTCAGTAATATGTCGATGTTTGCGTTCAGCTCGACCATTTTGAGCAGGAGTATACGGACAAGACATAGAATGAATGATCCCACTTTTCTGAAATAAATTTTGCATTTTAGAACTGGTGAACTCTGTACCCCCATCAAACTGAAAACGTTTTATAGTGTGCCCAAACTGATTTTCTACTAAAATCTTAAATTGAGTAAAAACATCAAAAAAATCTGATTTTAACCGTAGAGGATAAATCCAAGAAAATTTGGAGTAGTCATCGACAAAAATGACATAATAACGAAAACCATCAAAAGATATAACAGGGGAGGTACCCCACAAGTCACAATGGATAAGATCCAAACCACAAGTGGCACGTTTTTTAGTAGAAACAAAAGGCAAATGTTTGCTCTTAACTAACTGACAAGAAGAACAAATTGTAGGGCTCAGCAAGATGGACGTAATAGATAACAGTCCCAGTTTATTCAATAGAGAAATAACATCATAATGGACATGTCCTAAACGACGATGCCATAAATCAAAAGAATCTCTAATTTTGCGAGATCGTAATGCAGCAACAAGTCCCGCATGTCCTCTTTCTGGAATATATAAACCATTTTCATGTCTACCCCGAGCCAAAGGTGACCCTTTCATCCGATTCTGAATTTCAAAGAGCTTATCAGTGAACACAACGTTAACGGGAAAATCAATAGTCAATTTACTAACAGATAGTAAATTTTTCGTAATATGCAGCACAATCAAAATATCCAACAGTGACAAATCAGAGGAAAGAGCCTGAGTACCCATATGAGTTATGGAAAGAGAATTACCATTTCCAACCACAACTTTATCTGTTCTAGAGTAAGTGGAGACAGAGTTTAATCCGACAGGAGAATTCGTCATATGCGTGGATGCCCCGGTGTCGACATACCAGTCCGACTGAGATGAATTAAGAGAGCATCATTGATGAAAAGATTCTGCAAGATTGGCTTGAGGAGGGGGGCTGCTGGTCTCATTCCGGGCAATATGTCGCATAATGGCCATTAGTGCGACAAATTTGACAGCGAGGAGGGTAATGACCGCGACCATGACCCCCTAATTTCTGAGAATTACGACTCCTGGAATGGGGAGACCCACGTGACGAACCAGGACGAGAAAGGTGCTGACCATACGAGCAACTAGACGAACGACCGCAAGAGGGACGCGAGGAGCACTGAGAAGCAGCGAAGGCTTTCTGGACAGATGATGATCCGGAAACCATATCCAAAGAATGCGCAAACAGATCATGCGCCTCAGCCTTGGATAACAAATCTGGAAAAACGGAAGGGGAACCAAATTTATTTGAGATGTAGCAAACGAAAGGAAATCTGGACCAAGCCCACGGAGAAACCAATAGGATTTGTCAGTGTCGGCTAAGACACAGCTCATGAATGCCAACTGATCGACTAAGGTTTTGAAATGAGCTCCGAACTCAGAAACGGAGCGAGTTCCCTTTTTTATCAATTGAAACTCGTCCTTGATGCGAAGCTCGCGAGCTTTCGATGAACGATTGAAGGCAGTGGCCAACGTATTCCAAATATCAGCAGAAGTGAGGCAGCCAACCGCAACCGACATGGTTTTAGCGGTAAGAGTGTACATGAGGAACACTCGTACAATCTGATCCCGAGACACCCAGATCTCGTACGCGGGATTCGGTGTCGAAATGCCATAAACAACAAGTGTAGACGACGGTGGGGGGGAAGAGCCATTAATGTATGGCAAGAATTTATGAGTCGCAAGTAAGGGATAAACTTGAGCATGCCAAACCAATTAGTTGGTCGAAGAGAGTTTCACATGTGCCATGTGTGTCATGGCCTGAAGGGAAAGAGTGGCGTCAAAAACGGACGGAGACGAAGAGGTGGAATTATCCTTCATGATGATGAATAACAAAGAAAGGGAAAAATTGAAAGGGTTTTCAGCACAAATTAGGTTGATACCATGTTAGGATTTAGTTTTCCTCAATTGAGGATTGTAAACAATAATACACTTATATATAGAGTACAAGAGATCCTATAATGAATGAGCTAAATCAATCTAATAATTACATAAAATTAAAATGGAAATATGTATGATCCTTAAATTAAAACGTAAATATGTATATGATCCTTAATTAATGCTAACACTCAAGCAGGCACCTCGAGCTTGGTACAAAAGGTTTGTCGATTATGTTACCTCCATTGGATTTCTAACAACTCGTCTGATCATTCCTCATTCATTTATTGTCGGGGTGATGACATGGCTTACATCCCCTTGTATGTTGCGATATATTTCTAACCGTCTCTTTCGACGCCCTCCGCACATCCATTATGTCACTTCTGAGCTCGGGATTGGGTCCACTTAACTATTTTTTGGGTATCATCGTTACTTGCCATGCGAACGATCTGTTTCTATCCCAAAGGAAGTATACCAATAAGATCGTTGAACGATTCGGCTTGTCGTCATGCAAACTTTTTTCAACTCCGATCGACACAAGCTCGAAGTTAAGTGCAACCACCAGTGCCCCTTTCTCTGATTCTATGCTCTATCACAGCCTTGCCGAAGCATCACATTATTTAACATTCATAGGGTACGATATGTCTTATGCGGTTCAATGGGTTTGTTTGTTTACGCATGATCGAAGGAAATACACATGAACGCTCTTAAGCGTATTGTTCGCTACATCCAAGGGACTCTAGATCTTGGTTTACATCTCTATCCTTCTTCGACTTCTGCCCTTATTTCTTGCATTGATGCGGATTGGGGTGGATGTCTGGATAAACATCAATCCACTGTTATAGTTCCTGCTTAATAATGATTGCATTTATTGTCTTGTAATTGTTGGAAATAATTTATGTAATAGTTGTACAGAAAAGGGAGAGAATAGATAGAAGCTTGGGGAGAAAGATAGGAGCAAATGAATGTAATTTCTTATGTTCACTCCCTTCACAGCATAGCTTTAATGTTCCCACAAAGGGGGACCAAAACCATCGCCCTTTGATCCGCAAAGCAAGGGAATTAGACCACTAAAAACATTACACTTGTAGGTTTTAAAACAAAACAATAAAAAAGACATAAAAAGATAATTAATTGGTTAAATGGATAATTGCTCAATTGCTGCCCAAAATAGCCTGCTGGGTCGGCCCAATATCTTCAAATGATCAACAACCGCTCCAGCAACTCGGATCAGCCCGCCCTCTTCCATAACAAACCTGAAACCCTCCTCGTCTACATCATTTTTCCCCTTTTCAAACCCTAAGTTTTCCTCTGGCAATTCCAATTTGCCTGGAACCATGACAATACCCCTCCCATTCTGAGCTCCTTGTCCCAAAGGATCAAAAGTTGGGTCCTCAAGAACAGCTCGTCCTCCCAAGTTGAGTCTCCCCTTTCTCCACCATGCCATTTAATTAAGAATTGTTGTACCTCATTCCTTTTCCGGCACACTAACCTTTGTCCAATTGTCTCTTCAGGTCGGAGCATGAAGTCAACATCTTCATTCAACTGCGGTAGGTCTGAGCTTGGTGAAGGGCGAATCGTGTGGCTGAGTTTCTTCTTCAATAGCGACACGTGGAACACCGGATGGATGCGCGCGTGCTCAAGTAGATCCAAACGGTAAGCTACTGCTCCGATTCGCTCTGTAATTTGAAAGGGTCCGTAATATTTTGCTGAAAGTTTCAAGCTTTTTCTTACTGCAATTGAGTTTTGCCTGAAAGGCTGAAGTTTCAAATACACCCAATCCCCTATTTCATAATTCCTCTCCTTCCTCCCCTTATCTGCAAAGAATTTCATGCAATGTTGTATTTGAGGTCATGTGTCAACTATTGCCTTTGTTGAATGAATTCTGATGTGTCTTGGTTCTGGATATTAATATGTGTCTCTAAGAAGGTAGAAGTAGGTTGGTACCCATAAAGGGCTTGGAAAGGTGTAGTTTTTAGGCTGGAGTGGTAATTGGTGTTATGCCATATTCTGCCAAAGGCAGCTACTTGGTCCAGGTCTTAGGGTTCAAATGAACCATACACTTGAGATAATTCTCTAGACATTGATTCAACCTCTCAGTCTGCCCATCTGATTGTGGATGGTAGGCTGATGTAAAATCCAAAAAAGTTCCCATCCCCTTGAACAACTCTCTCCAAAAGGAGCTAGTGAAAACCTTGTCCCTGTCTGTAACAATGTGTAAGGATTGCCCATGCAGCCTATAGATAGAGTTTATGAATAGCTTAGCCACAGTAGATGCTGTAAAATGGTGTCATAGGGCAATGAAGTGGCCATACCTGGTGAGCCTGTTCACCACAACTAGAATTACATCCTTACCCACTGACTTAGGGAGTCCCTCTATGAAGTCCATAGAGATATGTGTCCAAGCATGGTGAGGAATAGGTAAGGGTTGCAGTAGGTCTAGGTAGGGCTCACCCTCAGACTTACTCCTTGCACACACATCACACTGCTTCACCCATGACTCAACCTCCTTTTTCATCAAAGGCCAGTAAAAAAGCCTCCCCATCCTCTTATATGTTCCATGAATCCCAGAGTGCCCACCATAGGGAGAGTTATGCATTTCTGTAAGAATGGTAGTTCTCAGCAAGGTGTGATTCCCCACACCTATCTTCCCCTTATACTTAATAATCCCTCCCTGTAACACAAACTCTGGATAGGAAAGAGGGTCCAGAGATTTTGCAGTTAAGATTTTGGTAAAGTAGGGGTCATTCTCATAACTTTCAATAACTTGTTGTACCCAAGAGGATGTGATAGTAGTCAAACCATAATTAAGCTCCTCTTGGGGTTCCTTCCTGGAAAGTGCATTTGCCACCCTATTTTATGCTCCTTTTTTATACTGTATTTCATAGTCAAACCCTAGTAATTTGGTCACCCACTTTTGTTGCATTGGGTCCAATATCCTCTGGTCCAGTAGGTGCTTGAGAGCCTACTAGTCAGTTCTTATGATGAATTTGTAGCCCTGCAAATAGTGTCTCCACTTCTGGATTGTCATTAGGACAACTATGAACTCCTTCTCATATATGGAGAGCCCCTGATTCTTCATGCTCAAAGCTTTACTCATGTAAGCTATGGGTCTTCCTTCCTGCATTAACACAACTCCTAGTCCCCTTCCACTTGCATCTGTCTCCACTACGAATGGTTTTGAAAAATCAGGTAGTGCTAGCACTGGAGTTGTCACCATGGCCCTTTTGAGGGTTCAGAAAGCTGACTCAGCCTCCTCAATCCATAGGAACCCTCCCTTCTTCAAAAGATTAGTGAGAGGTTGTTAATCAGTCCATAACCCTGCACAAACCTCCTGTAGTATCCTGTGAGTCCTACGAAACCTCTGAGCTGTTTGATCTTCTTAGGACTAGGCCAGTCCATCATGCTGCTTATCTTAGTAGGATCAGTGGCCACTCCTGCCTTAGATATTATGTGCCCCAAATATTCAATTTGCCTTTGTCCAAATTGGCACTTGCTCTTTTTAGCAAACAATGAGTATTTCCTTAGCAATAGTAGTACCTCTCTCACATCTTTGACATGGTCCTCCCCTGACTTGCTGTAGATAAGTATATCATCAAAGAAAACCAATACTGATTTCCTCAACATAGGCTGGAAAACCTGATTCATTAGGGATTGGAAGGTGGCGGGTGCATTGCACAAGCCAAAAGGCATAACTAGGAACTCATACTGACCATTGTGGGTGTTAAAAGCAGTCGGATATCTGTCTCTAGGGTTCATTAAAATTTAGAAGTATCCAGACCTCAAATTAATTTTTTAAAAGTACTCAGCATCATGTAGTTCATCCAATAGCTCATCAATGATGGGAATAGGGTAGCTGTGCTTGACAGTTAGGCTGTTTAGGTACCTATAGTCCACACATAACCTCCATGTTGCATCTTTGTTTTTAACTAGCAAAACTGGTGAAGCAATTGGGCTGCTACTGTGCTGTATGACTCCAGTGTCTAACAGTTCCTGCACAATTTTCTCTATTTCATTCTTTTGGCTGTGGGACACCCTATAAGGGAATTGGTGCTTAGGTTGACTGCCCTCTTTAAGCACAATCTGATGTTCCACCCCTCTGACAGGAGGTAGTCCCTTAGGTTCCTCAAACACATCCTGGAACTCCATTAGTAGATCCTCCATCCTTTCCCTTATGATCACCCCATCAGGCTTGGACTTGGTCCAATATAGCTCCTCAATCTCACCAGGTATCTCCTGGTGAATCATCTTGAAAAGGGTAGGTCCAGAGATTAATTGGCATTCAGCTGGTGTAGCTAAGGCCTGGATTTTAACTCTTTTCCCCATAAGTGTGACAGTGAATGTCATATTTTAATAGTCAAGCTCAATAGGTGTGCAAGATTTTAACCAATATCCTCCTAAGATCAGGTCACAACCTTCATTAGCTAGCACCCTAGGTGAGAAGACAAAAGGGTGACCCTGCATATTCCACTTGAACCCCTTAACCCTATTAGAACTGATCATTCTTTGTCCATTTTCCACCTTGACCAGTATTGGCTTAGCCTCTGTTAAGATGCATCCCAACCTCTTTGTAGTTGATTCCTGAATGAAACTCAGTGTACTACCTGTGTCAATGAGTATATGCAGCTTCTGACCCTCAACTGTTCCATTGAGTCTGACTCCTCCTTCCCCTGATAAGGAGTTTAAAGCCATCTGGACCTCCTCCATAGAACCCTGATCTTCTGCTTTAGATAACCCCTAATGGGTGTGAATTGGTTCCTCCTCCTCTATCAAGAGCATGTAGGATACTCTATTTTTACATTTATGACCATTGGAAAATGGCTCATCACAATTGTAGCACAGCCCTCTCTCTCTCTCCTGCTGGCCATCTCTGAGGCTGTTAGTAGCTTGAATTGTGGTTTGTTACTAGCCTGGAGTGGTTTTGGAGCAATACTCAATTCATTCCTCTTAGGGTTGAAGGGTGAGACTGGCTTTGATGATGTTCTGAACCTCTTAGCCAAAGCTTCTAAGGTGTGCAACTGCCTCTGACCAAGCTCAATATCTTGTTGGAGTGTAGTGGGTTCAAACATGCCCATAAAAGATTGCATCTCCTCACTTAATCCACTAATAAAGCTGGCAATAAAATACTCTTCAGTATAAGCACCCTTGTTTAAAAGCAACATACAGGCCCTTAATTCTTCAAATTTCTCCACATAATCCACATAAGAATGAGTATGCCTTAGTTTGTTAAATTCTGCAATTATTTTTTATTCTTTCAATTCCTCAAACCTGGCTGAAATTACTTCTAAGAACTGAGACCAAGTGATGTCTAGTTGTCTGGTGGAAAATTATTGATACCACAAGGCAGCCTTGCCCTCAAAATGCATAGAAGATATGATAACTTTCTGTGGGTCAGGTATGTTAGGAATCAACCTGAAATAGCTCTGGCACTTCAAGATCCATGCCCTGGGGTGAGAGCCATCAAATCTGGGGAAATCCAGTTTTGGGAGTGGGTTGATGATGTAGGTAGGAGGTTGATTTTGAATCATCCTCCCTGAGCTGAACTGCTGTTTGGAATTCCCCATAGGGGGTGACCATCCATAGCTTGATTCACCCAATATTGACCCTTCTTCAGCCTGTCTGGGTCCCTTATCCAGGTTCAAAAGTTGTAGTTGAATTGAAGCTAGGGTCTGGGCTAGATGATCAATTCTTCCCATCATCTCTGTGTTTATACCTGTAATTTGTTCCTGCAATTTTAACTCAGGTGCTTCCCTTTTTGCAGCTTCAGTTTGGAGGATTTGGTCAAGCCGTTTTTGGGCCTCTTACAAGTCTTTGGACCTGGTGATTTCAGCCACCTCGGAGGATCGGAGGCTCTGATTACCAAATGTTATAGCTCCTGCTTAATAATGATTATATTTATTGTCTTGTAATTGTTGGAAATAATTTCTGTAATAGTTGTAGAGAAAAGGGAGAGAATGGATAGAAGCTTGGGGAGAAAGATATGAGCAAATGACTGTAATTTCTTATGTTCATTCCCTTCACAGCATAGCTTTAATGTTCCCACATGGGGGGACCAAAACCATCGCCCTTTGATCCGCAAAGCAAGGGAATTAGACCACTAAAAACATTACACTTCTAGGTTTTAAAACAAAACAATAAAAAAGACATAAAAAGACAATTAATTGATTAAATGGATAATTGCTCAATTGCTGCCCAAAATAGACTGCTGGGCCAGCCCAATATCTTCAAATGATCAAGCACCCTCTCCAGCAACTCAGATCAGCCCGCCCTCTTCCATAACAAACCCGACACCCTCCTCGTCTACATCATTTTTTCCCTTTTCAAACCCTAATTTTTCCTCCGACGATTCCAATTTTACCGGAACCATGTCATCCACATCCGGTTATTTTGTGTTCATGGGTTATAATTTATTATCTTAGTCCTCCAAACGACAACCTACTTTGTCTTGCTCTAGTGCTGAGGCCGAATATCGAGGGGTCACTAATGCCATTTCAAAATCATGCTGGATACGGAATATTCTCTTGGAACTTCATTGTCCCTTTCAAAAGACTACCTTGGTATATTTTGATAATGTTAGTGCAATTTTTATCTCTCGGGTAACCCCGTTCAGCATCAGCGCACAAAGCATGTCGAGTTAGCTAAACATTTTGTTCGCGGAAAGGTTACTCGCGGACAAGTTTTTGTTCTCCATGTTCTATCCCTCTATCGATAGCCGACATCTTCACGAAAGCCATACCGTTGATTCTCTTTGAATATTTTCGAAACAGTCTCATAGTTCGTCTGCCTAGAATATTGTGGTTGTCATTGAATATACTTTATTTACTTTTATTTATTAGAAACTAGTGGTGAAAAACTCTTCATTTAAAATGGACATATAAAAAAATTTGAAAGTGCAGTTGCATATGGGGTTTATTAAATAAATAATACATTTTTATTCAAAATTACAAAAATAATACACTTTCAAAACAGCTTGCGGTTTTGGGTCGGGACGCCTTTCCCAAAGGCGTCCCAGGTATGTTTGCCAAAAATTCATTTTTAGGGCTCAAATGAAAAAAAAAATCTGGGGGGGCGGGACGCATTTCCCAGAGGCGTCCCGGGTGTTTTATGCAAAAAAAAAAAATGCGGGGGGCGGGACGCCCTTCCCAGTGGCGTCCGGGGGTCATTTTTGTAAAATACAAAAAATTGTAACCCCAACCCTAACCCTAACACATACTATTTATTTATATTAATTAATTTTTTGGTTATTTAATTATTTATAATATTTTAGGTAAAATAAATAAACATATCATAATTATATATAAAAATTACAAGAAATTTTATATCAAGATAAAAAATACGACAAGATCAAAATACAAAAAGAAATTTTACATCAAGATAAAAAAATACAATAAAATTAAGATACAACAACAACGAAGATTAAATTAAAAATTACAGTAATTTGATATTACGGATGCGATCACATTCGTAATGAGGGATTTCCAATGAGATTGTGGTATTGACAAATGCAATTCAAATAATTTTTATTAAATACCCGATATAAATTAACAACTACAATTCACAAGCATATAACAATTACAATTCACAAGAATTAACAACTACAATTCACAAGCATATAAATTGACATTTAATTTGAATAAAAAGATTTCACAACATATTCTATATATATTGACATTAAAATTGACATATTAACAAACACAATATATATTAACACACAATATATACGAACACACAATTCAAAAATATGAACACACAATATATATGGGAGAAGGGGAGAGAGAGACGGGGAAATGGGGGAGAGAAAAGAGAGAGGCTAGGGTTTATGTGTGCTCGATTTTTTTTTATTTTTTTGCACTTGGGTAAAATCTCCCAAACTATATTTGAAAATGCCACATCAGAGACAAAAACAAATTCAAGAAAAAGAATATAGGTAAAGAGAGGATTCAAGAGGCTATAAGGAGCAATTTGCTCCAACAATCATGTCATGCGACCCGGGACGCCACTGGAAAAGGCGTCCCCCCCCCCCCCCCCCCCCCCCCCCCTTTTTTTTTTTCAATTCAGCCTCGAAAGTTTAGGAACGTCAGTTTAGACCCGGGACGCCTTTGGGAATGGCGTCCCGGGTTCATTTTCTAGAACGGTTACGTAAACGTACCGTCTAGAATGTGGGCGGGACGCCCTTGGGAAAGGCGTCCCGACCCAAAAACACAAACTTTTTTGGAAGTGTATTATTTTTGTAATTTTGAATAAAAAATATATTATTTATTTAATAAACCCTTGCATATGAGACATAATTAATGACGGGGTCTGAGTAGATATAAAAATCCAAAAATAATGATCTGATATGATATGACTCTTATAAATATGTGTGTGAAGAAATATTTGATAAGCGATTAATAAGTTAATTATATTTATTTGGGAAAAATGTGTAAAAGTAATCTTTGAGAGAAAAAAAAATTAAAAATTATATGTTTGGATTATGAGGGACAGTATACCATGGATCTAAGTGCACCTTATAAGGTGCACCTGTAATTTAATTTATCATCACATATAACTGGTACATATAATCACAAGTAATTGATATTCTAAATCTAAAATTTAAAATCCTAAAATTAAAAAATATACCTAAAACAAAAAATTAAACCCTAAAAATGAAAAATTAATCCCTAAAATAAAAAACTAAACCCTGAAATTGAATATTAAACTCTAAATTCTAAATTTCTATCGCATATCATCACATATAACTGACACATATCATCACGTATAACTGACACATATCATCACATATAACTGGCAGAATGATATAAATAAAATGAAAAATTAAATTAAAAAAATAAAAAACTAAACCTTAAAATGAAATATTAAACCCTAAAAATGTAAAACTAAACCCTAAAATGTAAAACTAATTCCTAAAATGGAAAAGTAAACCCTAAACTTTAAATTTTTGATACATATCATCACGTATAACTGTCAAATAACATCATGTATAATTATCAGATATTATCACGTAAAATAGAGTGCACCTAACAAGATGCACCCAAGTCCACTTAATAAATTGCCGGATTACGACTTGTAGAATCGATAATCTTATAATTTTTCTTTATTATAAAATGTCAAAGTCTTCAATCTTGAAATAGAGATTCGCTTTCGAAAGACTATAGTTGGAGAAGGTACCCGGAAATGTGTAAAAATAGCTCCTAAATCCCATGAATCTCTCCCATTTCATTGGAATATACATGCACAATTCCAATTTTGGTTCTCTCTTTTACCAAATTACCCTCTCTCATCAGTCACACTTTCCACCCACCCCTCGACGTAGCCCGCCACCCCTCATATAATGACGTAGGCCTATACATACACTACAGACACACTTCCCTTCATTCTCTCTGTCCATACCAAAAACTAAATTAAAAAAAAAAATGCAGGGCGCGGCAATTTCATTCTCCACTCCCTTTTCTCTCTCCTCCAACCCCCGTAAGCTGGCCGCCGCTAGGTTCAACACGGTCTCTCTCTGCCCCTCGGAACGGCTGCGTTTCAGAAACGCCTCGTCCCTGTCATTTTCGTCTAATTCTTCTTCTTCGGGCTGGTATTTAAGCCCGATCGGATGTTCGCTGAAGCAGAGCGGCTTGATTTCTGCCCTGAGTCCTGTTGATTCGGAGGCCGATTCGGATGACGTTCTGGTTCGGGCTGCAGAAGAAAGCGCCGCCGAGGCTGCGGCGGCGGCGACGGCGGCTGCGAAATCGAAGAGACTTGCGGATACTTTGGTGCTGGGGACACTTTTCGGGCTTTGGATTCTCTTTAACATCTATTTCAACATCTATAACAAGCAGGTGGTTATCTCGATATTTTTGTGATCGGTTATTTTTTAATTTTATGGTTGTTGAAATACTAATCAGGTTTTGTTTTATTGCTTATCTCTTAATGTAGTTTTGTAGTGAATTGGAATTTGTTAGTTTCGACTAGTAAGAGTAATTTTACTTCTAATTGTTGCAGTAAATTATGGTGTTTAGAGTGTAGTCTTGAGATTTTACTGTTGGATTATAATTTTAGGAGCAAAATGCTATTCATAAGATTTTTTAGCTTAGTGTTTTTTTATTATTAATAAGTTGCACCGCTTTAAGTCAATTTACCATCCTTTTGGTCTGTACACAATTAAAMGAAAGCAGTAGGGATATTTATTTTATGGAAATATCAGCTTTTACGATTTCCATTACTGGAGCCAATCGGTGCATATTTATCATTATTATTATTATGTATGAATTTTATGCTTAGTAAATATAATTGCCGTGTCATGGAATTTGAGTAGGAATTGGAAAATGTTTTCTTGAATGTCAAAATATAAAATTACACATCTCATGATTAGAGTACTTGCTAAGCCTTCCATTCTGTGATGTTGTTTGTYTGTAATAGGTTCTCAAAGCTTTTCATTACCCATTTACAGTTACTCTGGGTCAATTCGCTATCGGGGCTGTACTTGTTACTCTGATGTGGGCCTCGAATCTATACAAACGGCCCAAAATCAGCGGTGCTCAGGTGCGTGTTCAATGTTATTTAATTTCTCTGGTCGAGTTATTAATCTCCTCAAACATTAGAAAATGACGCTAGATTCAACATTTACAGCTCGCTGCAATTTTTCCACTGGCGGTGGTGCATACGTTGGGCAACCTCTTCACCAATATGAGTCTTGGAAAAGTTGCTGTTTCATTTACTCACACAATCAAAGCTATGGAGCCTTTCTTCTCTGTTCTCCTCTCTTCTATGTTTCTCGGGGAGGTGAATAATTCCTATCTTCTTGAATCATTTAATTTAATTTGACTTGTATTATGTTCCTTCATTTCAAAGTTTTTTTTTTTTTGTTTTTTTTGTTGAGTGTACAAGTAAATCCACCTTTATACGGCCATGTTTTTAAAGTTTTGTTAATATTATATCGTGCAAAAGAATTACGAACATTGAGGAAAATGACCATATTAACCTTATTCGATTAATTTTCTATTTCTTAAAGTTTTTCTCTCTTTTCTAGATATATTTTTTCCCAATGATGGTTTTTATCTCTTCAAAATTCTGAAATTAAGTTGGACAATTCAATGAGAATATAGGGAAATGTACAAATGATTAAATAATAGGGGTAAAATAGGGAAATATCATAAAATTATTTTGAAATGTAAAACGAAACAAAATAATTAGGCTAAAACTACAACTCTTTTGAAACGAAGGGAGTAATAATTATAACTATCCTTATAACATGTTTCGAATATGCAGATCATTTAATTCGTGATAATTAACTTTAGTCATGGTGTTTGATTTTGCCGGGTTTGGCGTTAATTATACTGTCTCTGTTACTCTTCTCTGTACAGGCTCCAACAATATGGGTAATTTCCTCTCTTATACCAATAGTTGGTGGAGTTGGTTTGGCATCGTTGACTGAGGTCTCTTTTAATTGGTAATGAACCATGGCATAATGTTGCCGGTTAATTGCTTCTGATGCCCTTGTCTTAAATACTATGCTAACTAATGTCCATTTCAAGATTTCTGCACAGAATTTATGCTATATGTATATTTTTGAAGGGCTGGTTTCTGGAGTGCAATGGCCTCAAACCTGACGAATCAATCTCGCAATGTCCTAAGCAAAAAGCTTATGGTTAATAAAGAGGTATAGTACACTCGTTTTGGTTATATCCCGTTATGTTTCATTTAATTACTTTTCAGGTCCACTAGTTTGTTGGCAATGTTGCTTCAGCTTCGGCTTATCTTTCATGCAGGATTCTCTGGACAACATTACACTCTTCTCGATAATTACTATAATGTCCTTTGTCCTGATGATACCCCCTACCCTTTTCATGGAAGGCGTCAAGTTCACACCTTCATACCTTCAGGCATCTGTAAGTAAATTGTAAAAGAGAGATCGCTTTTAATTTATTAGAATCAGTCTTTCCTAAAAGAGCGCATGTCTGGTTTGGTGGTTCATTGATTTTTCGTGGCTGATTATTTTTCTTTACTATGGCCAGGGGGTGAATATCAAGCAGATTTACACTAGGTCGCTCCTGGCAGCTCTCACTTACCATGCTTATCAGCAGGTAATATTATGTGTCAAATAGTCATCGAAATCAGATAAATGATTCTTGTCATAAATTAGATGACAATGCTGAGAAGAGTTTGTTTGTTTGTTTGTTTGTTTGTTTGTTTCTGCAGGTTGCTTACATGATATTGGAACGTGTATCTCCTGTTACTCATTCCGTAGCCAACTGTGTTAAGCGGGTTGTGGTTATCGTGGCCTCAGTTATCTTCTTCCGCACACCTGTTTCACCTATTAACTCTCTAGGTATATAACTGATCTCTTTTTACTTATATGTGCTTAATTACAAAATTACTCTTGGGTAGACTTAGACAATTAGGGGTAGTATTTGTAATTTATACTTAAATGATTGTAGAAGTTAATTGCAACCAAAATCAATCACACGATGGTGCAGGTACTGGAATAGCCCTGGCTGGAGTGTTCTTGTACTCAAGACTGACGACCATTAAGCCAAAGCCGAAAACGGCTTGAAATTGTGCAGTGAAAAGTTTTTTTAAGAAATTATTTTCTGAGGTTAGATTAGAAACTATTGTTACAAACTTTTTTAGCATTGTTAGTCAAGAAATGGGGGTTTTCTTTATATTGCCTTTCTTGCCCATTCCCTCTAATGTATATTGGATTGATCTTTAATGAATGTTCATAACTAGTTGTTCTTGATGAATGCATCTCAAATTAAAATGGATATGCATTCACAAGTAAAAATATATTGATTTATAAGAGATTTATCGGAAATATTACTCCCACTTTTTATGGGTGTCATTTTAGAATTTATGTTAAAAAATAGCATATAAATTTGATTAATCCGTCTTTAATCAGTTGAACAAAAATTCTCATTCCTCTTTGCTCATAATTATCTTATTACCATAATTTTGTTTTGTTCTTTAAACGCGCATGAATAAATTTGGAAATCAGAGGGAAAAAGTTTTGAAACTATTCAAAATAAAATTTAACAACATGTGGATTAAAATTTTCATGAATTTAGGCCTCTTTTTTCCCTCTCGATCATTGTTCTAAAAATCGGGCTAGGCGGCCGCCTAGGCGCTCGGCGCCCTCGAACCGCCCACGATTTTTGAAAATCGGGCAAAAAAAATCGCCGGGGGAACTCGGCGCCGCCTAGGCCGCCCAAGTCGGCGCCTAGGCGCCAGGCAGTCCAATTTTTTTTTTTTTAATTTTTTTTTTTTTTTTTTTTTTTATCCAAGATGACGTCGTTTTGGTTTTAAATTTTTTTAAAGTCAATTCAATTGTTACGGGGCAAGAATTGGGACAGAACAGAACAAAAACAGACTGAGAGACTCTTGCCCTTAGTTATTTAATCTTGTAATATGTGCTATGGATTTATATTGTTTTGAACTTTGAATTGAACAATAGTTTTGAACTTATGATCATTACTTTTAGTTTTGAATAGTCATATACTTTATTGTGTAGCAGATAGTATGTTGAACTATTAAATGTTGGATATAATATTGTAAATTAGGGTATTTATTCTCAATTCTAGACCCCGCCTAGGCGCTAGGCGCTGGTCTGGCGCCTAGCGGCCGCCTAGCGATTTTTAGAACACTGCTCTCAATTCGATAGTATTTTTATTCATACTCAATATACATCCCACAAAAGTAATTCTTATTTAAATTAAAAGCGATTTCACGAATATTTAATAAAAAAAAGGTTCTTATTTAAATTAAAAGCGATTTCACGAATATTTAAATAAAAAAAGGTATTTGATATATAAAATGAAAATTGCGGAGGATCAAGTAGTACAATCGACTTTTGCTTTTTATAAACTTCAACTAGATCCAAATTTGGGGATTTTGACCACGAACCCAATTCACAAATTTCTCAATAGAAATCAAAACAATCCCCAAACCCGGGAAAGGGCAAAGAACCAATCGCCGCCGTTGCCACCTGAGACTGTGTTTTCCCAGAAGACATAATGCTCTGCATCCTCACGCGCCTCCCCGTGAAATCAGTCCTCCGGCTGTTTGCAAGCCCTGGCGCGACCTTCTTTCCACCCCCGAGTTCATCAAAATGCGTCAGTTCTCGAGCGACCTTCTTTCCATTCCGTCATTTTCTACGAAGCTATGCCCTGAGGACTACACTATGAATGTTTTCGGGTGTTGCAATGGTTTGATTTGTATGGCTGGCCTTGGACTTGGACATGGGATTGGTCTGTGGAACCCTTCTTTGAAATTGTTCGATTTTATTCGGGCTCCGAAGGTGGGTTTTCGGAACATGGTGTCACTAGGGTTTGGGTACGATGCCGAAGGGGATGATTTTAAGGTGGTTAGGGTTGTTAGTGTGATAAGTGAGAGATTCAGAACGAATATTAGTGAAGTTGAGGTGTACTCAATTGGTTCAGATTCTTGGACTACAATTAAGTTGGATTTTCAGTTTAGAGTGTCGCCGTTTGGAAATGACGTGATTGTGAACGGAAACCTGGTTTTGGTGTGTTTTCTTTTGATGTGTGCCAACGCTAAAACGGCCGAGGGTCGTGCATGCCGTCAAAACGTGTACTATAGTCGGTATCCCTGCATTCGTCTGCATCCTCCTATACACGTCTAAAGACACCTCATACATACCATTTTGCATATAACCACCGATTAAAGCATTCCAAGCATTCCTGCAATTGCATTCGTTATCCTCCTGTACACGCACCTCATACATACCATTTTGCATATAACCACCGATTAAAGCATTCCAAGCTTCAACATCACTTCATAGGCATAATCTTGAACAGAGCCTCAACACAACGGGGCATATCTCGGGAAGGGCCAACCAAGCGGATTTTTCCTTGAACTGATTTATATTTTTCAATCGATGGTTCGATTTTCGATTTTAAGTATACAAAAACTCGGTTAATTCGGCCAGTTTCGGTTTGTCTACCAAAAAAATCGATGTAACTTAATCGATCGAATTACATATATAATATATTATATATATATATTATATTATATATATTTATATATAGAGCTATAAATAGGAAATTTAAAAAAAAAAAAAACATAAATCAGTTCGAGGATAAATCCGTTTGGTTGGCCTTCTCGCTGGATATGCGAACAGAAATGATATGCCCTGTTGTGAGGCTCTGTTCAAAATTATGCGTATGAAGGGTAGTGATGCTGAAGTTTGGAATGCTTTAATCGGTGGTTATATGCAAAATGGTATGTATGAGGTGTCTTTAGACGGTATAAAGGAGGATAACGAATTCGGGATGCCGCCCAATGAAGTGACTATAGTACATGTTTTGACGGTTGCATGACCCTCGGCCTTACACGTTTGTGTTTTGAAGGTGGGCCTGTAAAATTGGTGGATTGGAAAGGTAAACTTGGTGCTCTTTGGTGTAGTAAAAACGACGACGAAATGTTCATCTCTTGATGTTTGGGTTTTTGATGATGGTGAACAGATTTGGAGAAAGAATCACACTTTCGGATCTATTCAGGAGAGAGTGAGTATGTTCACGTTGTGTTTAAAAAATGGGAATATTGTGGGCGAGCGTCCAGACGGCAAACGGATTGTTTTTGATCCTGAGAATGGATGTGTTGAGGAGATTGTGATGGATGAGGTCGAAAGTGTCATTTTGAGATCTATGGATATACGGAGAGTTTGACATGCATTACGGAGATGGTTAAAGAAGTGGAGGAGAGAAGGTGGAAGAGGAAGATCATTGAACTTTTGTCGTCCATTCAGCATTCGCATGGTTGAAAAGTTGTTGGTAGTTATCCATTGGGGCATCATGCAAGTTAAGATCGTAATTTAGCTGCTTCTGGACTGTTGTTGTTGATGTGGGAAATAAGGACTTATGTATATCTCACTGTAGAGTGTATCAACAATTCCGAAATGGCTTCATCGTGGTAATTATTTTGAGTTTGGTTGTCATGTTTTGTTAATTTTTACTGGATGTTCATTGTTTTTCTATGATTTTGGAATATAATGTCTGTGAGGCTGTGCTAGACATATACTATTCTTGATGAAGCATTTGATAATCCTTTTAGGGTTTTTTTTAGCAGTGTTAGTGAAGATATGGGGGTTTCTCAATATTGCCTTTCTTGCATTTAATAAAATTTGATAGATTTAGTAAAATTTGGGTTGAAATAGTGGCATCCTTGATAATATCAAAAGAAGAACCGGTCGCTGGCGGTGCCATGGCTGACTGTGTTTTCCCTGAAGAAATAATACTTTTCATCCTCACGTGCCTCCCCGTGAAATCAATCCTCCTGTTCAGGTCCTTTTGCAAGCCCTGGTGCGATCTTTTTACCACCCAGAGTTCATCAAAATGCGCCAAGGTCAGTTTTCGAGCGACCCCAAAATCAGTCTGTCATTTTCTACGAAGCTAAAACTAGCACCATGCATGTCTTGAACATTATTGAGTCCAATGAGTAAAAATCCACGACGATTCTTGACCGCGCACCCCCTAAAACCTACATATGGATATTGTCGGGTGTTGCAATGGTTTGATTTGCATGGGTGCCCGAGGATTTTAAGGTGGTGAGATTTATTTTCGCCGTGAATAAGAGAGAATGGAAAATTAGAATGAATATTACTGGAGTGGAGGTGTACTATGTTAATTCAGATTCTTGGACTACATGTTGAGCCGGGTTTTCAGTTTCTTGTGTTTACGACTAAACACGACCTTATTGTGAATGGTAACCCGTATTGGGTTGCGCTGGTTGATAAGGACAAGGTTTTGGTGTGCTTTGATGTGACGAAAATGGTTTTCAATATTTTGCCTCTGCCAATGTTTTACCTAAGGCCGTATGGCGCGCTCATTTGTGCACTGTGCAAGACGATGACCAAATGGCTTCATCTCTTCATGATGTTTGGGTATTTGATGATCGTGAACAGATTTGGAGAAAGCATCATACTTTTGGATCTATTATTCAGGGGAGTGTGTGTATGTACAGTGTGTGTTTAAAAGAATGGGAATCTTGTGAGTGAGCGCCCAGGTGGAGATGACTCGTAGACCTTACATATTGGAATCTGCAAATGGCTGTGTCGAGGAGACTGTAATCGACGAGGGTTGAAAGCGCCCTTTTGAGATACATGGATACACGGAGAGTTTAACCCAAGGATACAAAAGTATCCTTAGGTTTCCGTCTACTTTGGAGATATATTTTTTTTTGGTATTCATGTTATTTTGAAAGATAACTAGACATTTTTTTTAAGTGCCGGAAATTGGCACCCCGACATATTATTAGAACACCCCAACAATTATCTAGAAAACTCATCCTCCTTTCTTCTCTCCCCCGTCTGCACCTTGACGTGGGTTTTCCTTTCTTCTCCAAGACTCGCCAGCAAGATTCAAAAGTCAGCGGCCGCAATTGGGCGGAGCACCAGCGGATTGGTGGAACTCAATTCCTTCGGCGGTAAAAAATCAGCGGCCAGCGGCGGTGCTTCCCCAAATCCAATCCCAGCCGCCGCGCGGCCCTCTCCCCACCAAGCTCAGCCGCCGCGAACCTCAGAACCTCCATGGCCGCCGCGCGGCGAGTGCTGTTGCCCGCTGATTGAAGCCGTCGCCATCGCCGCTGGAGCCGTCTCCATCGCCATCTATTCGACAGCACCCTCGTATTGTAACCCACCACATTCCGTGAGTACGAGCCGCATTCCGGCACATTCGAACCCTTCAGATCAATGACCAAGGCGTCTTCGCTGCATTCTGGCCGAGTTTTGTCACGGAAATCAAGGAGCAAGACAATGGACCTCTTCTCCCGCAATTGGGTAAGCGTGGATTGCCTCTAGAAAACTCATCCTCCTTTCTTCTCTCCCCCGTCTGCACCTTGACGTGGGTTTTCCTTTCTTCTCCAAGACTCGCCAGCAAGATTCAAAAGTCAGCGGCCGCAATTGGGCGGAGCACCAGCGGATTGGTGGAACTCAATTCCTTCGGCGGTAAAAAATCAGCGGCCAGCGGCGGTGCTTCCCCAAATCCAATCCCAGCCGCCGCGCGGCCCTCTCCCCACCAAGCTCAGCCGCCGCGAACCTCAGAACCTCCATGGCCGCCGCGCGGCGAGTGCTGTTGCCCGCTGATTGAAGCCGTCGCCATCGCCGCTGGAGCCGTCTCCATCGCCATCTATTCGACAGCACCCTCGTATTGTAACCCACCACATTCCGTGAGTACGAGCCGCATTCCGGCACATTCGAACCCTTCAGATCAATGACCAAGGCGTCTTCGCTGCATTCTGGCCGAGTTTTGTCACGGAAATCAAGGAGCAAGACAATGGACCTCTTCTCCCGCAATTGGGTAAGCGTGGATTGCCTCTAGAAAACTCATCCTCCTTTCTTCTCTCCCCCGTCTGCACCTTGACGTGGGTTTTCCTTTCTTCTCCAAGACTCGCCAGCAAGATTCAAAAGTCAGCGGCCGCAATTGGGCGGAGCACCAGCGGATTGGTGGAACTCAATTCCTTCGGCGGTAAAAAATCAGCGGCCAGCGGCGGTGCTTCCCCAAATCCAATCCCAGCCGCCGCGCGGCCCTCTCCCCACCAAGCTCAGCCGCCGCGAACCTCAGAACCTCCATGGCCGCCGCGCGGCGAGTGCTGTTGCCCGCTGATTGAAGCCGTCGCCATCGCCGCTGGAGCCGTCTCCATCGCCATCTATTCGACAGCACCCTCGTATTGTAACCCACCACATTCCGTGAGTACGAGCCGCATTCCGGCACATTCGAACCCTTCAGATCAATGACCAAGGGCGTCTTCGCTGCATTCTGGCCGAGTTTTGTCACGGAAATCAAGGAGCAAGACAATGGACCTCTTCTCCCGCAATTGGGTAAGCGTGGATTGCCT
>BMAC01000277.1:678344-700058 GCA_014905375.1 Phtheirospermum japonicum | reverse complement strand
ATGAATGAACTTCTAGTCAAACATATAGCAATCGATAAGATTGCATATTCAATCTTGGCCAAACAATTATGTCAATAACTTTTAATTAATTCAAAGACACCCTCCTCGCTATCATTGAGCTCATGAGTATAAATATAGTCGACTAGTTTTCTTATTGATTCTATTTGATCCAATTATATAGACATAACTTATCGAGATATCTTTGTTCTAAAATTATCATCAGGTACCTGAACCTCTTCAGATAATCTAAATAGATTAATTTAAATATATCTACATTCACAAGCAATCAACGAATAAAAGAATATTGTTAATACCTTGAAAAATAGTCGAACAATTGCTTTGGAAATTTGGTAGAACAATATTGCTTGGAAATTAGTGAAACAATAGCTTGGAGAATTGGTAGAACAATCGTGCTGATAACTAAAGAAAATGAGAGAGGAGAGTGAGAGAATGAGAGAGGAGAGTGTTGAAAGAGTGTAGTTTATTATGAGGACTAGAGTCCCTTTTATAGGTACAAGATTAGGGTTTAGGGGTAGGAAGGTCATTCACATAATATATCATTATTACAATTAATTAATTACAACATAAACTAGAATATTGGTTAATCCAGTATATCTTGAGCGATAAAATGATTATTAAAAAAATTATTTAGCATCGCTAATAAACTTAAATAATATTTAAGAAAAAAATTGCTGACAATGACATGAATTTTGACCCAAATTTGGGGATTTTGACCAAGAAATTGCACGTGCATTACAGACAAATATGCAGATTTAGGGTTTATTGAGAGACCCATTTCGTATTTCTCTTCACAAATTGCTCAATAGAAATCCAAAATTATCCCCAAAAAATGCCTCCAAAACGAAACGCAAGCCCGAGAAAGGGCAAACCACCAATCGTCGACGCCATGGCGGACTGTTTTTTTCCTGAAGAAATAATGCTCTGCATCCTCACGCGCCTCCCCGTGAAATCAATCCTCCGGCTCAAATCCGTTTGCAAGCCCTGGCGCCATCTTTTCTCCACCCCCGAGTTCATCAAAATGCACCAAGGTCAGTTCTCGAGCGACCCACAAAACCAGTCCGTTGTTTTCTACGAAGCTAAAGCGGGCGCCATGTATCTCTTGAACATTGTCGAGTCCAATGAGAACAAGGAGCCCACGTCGATTGCATACCCTGAGAGCTTCAATATGGATATTGTCGGGTGTTGCAATGGTTTGTTTTGCGTGGGTTGCCCAGGAAGCCTTGGGCTTGGTGTTGATCTGTGGAACCCTGCTTTGAAGCTGTATAAGTTTATTCGGCTTTCAAGTGTCGATTTTGGGGTTCCTGTGATGACGTCACTAGGGTTTGGGTATGATGCAGAGGGGGATGATTACAAGGTGGTGAGGATTGTTTATGTGAACAAAAATGAGAATGTTATTAGTGGAGTTGAGGTATACTCTGTTAATTCAGATTCTTGGACTAAAGTTCATTTGGATTTTCAGTTTATTGTGTTTGGGAATAAAAGTGACCTCATTGTGAATGGAAATCCGTATTGGTTTGCTGTGATTGGTGAAGACGAGGTTTTGGTGTGCTTTGATGTGACGAAATCGGTTTTCAAGATTGTGCCTTTGCCCGTCTTTTACATGGGGGAAGATGGACCTGTAAAATTGGTGGATTGGAAAGGTAATCTCGGTGCTCTTTTGTGTACTGTAGGGTGCGACCAAATGTCGGTTTCATCTCTTGATGTTTGGGTATTTGATGACGGTGAGCGAATTTGGAGAAAAAATCAAACTTTTGGATCTATTCAGGGTAGTGTGGATATGTTCACGCTGTGTGTAAAGAATGGGAACCTTCTGGGAGAGCGCCTAGACGGTAAACGGATCGTGTTTGATCCTGCGAATGGATGTGTTGAGGAGATAGCGATCGACGAGGGGCGAAAGCGTCCTTTTGAGCTGTATGGGTATACTGAGAGTTTGACACACATTAAAGGAATGAGTAAAGAAGTGAAGGGGAGGAACAGGAACAGGAACAGGAAGAGGAAGATCATTGGTCTTTTGATGTCCTATATGCATTAGGGCATCCCATAAGGGTAAGGTTGTAATTTTGGTGTATTGGCACTCGGTTACTTCACTAATAAGATTTGTTACTTTTTAACCGGATGTTCATTGTTTTTATGATCGAATGATTTTGGAAGATTATCTCGGGTAGGCTGTGCTAGACATATATTTAATCGTCATTTCTTGATGATGAACGGTGATGCAAAATATCTATAATATTGTGTTATTGATTTTACATTAATCCAAAATAGAAAACCAACAATTTACTACTTTATTATAGCAATGTTCCATAAGTCTTGTGTAAAATCAAACAAGAAAAACAACTTGTCTTACTCAGCTGTAATTTTAATCCCAGGCATCCCAAAATACCTTATGAAATAAAAATTACTCTCTAAAGAAATAAGTGGACATTTTAATTACTCTGTTAGATTAAAAAAACCCTACCATGCATCCATATCCTTCATCCCATCATGAAAAAAGTCAACCTCTTTCTTCACTTCATACTGCATCAATGGGGGCACATCAAATGGCAACTCCACATCGAAACTCAATTTATCATCACCTTCAAGTCGAACCCCTTTTGGGGTATCGTTCATAAACGAGTCGAAGCTTTGATCATCATAGTGAAAATTAAAATCAGGGACCTCATCAAATTCATAATCTTGCACCATATGATCATCAACAGGACTGAAATCCATATTTTCTTCAGGAGTCTTGAAAATATTAATTCCAGGGTCGGCATTTGTTGGAGATAGAATATTATTTCCATTTCTTGATTTATTATTATTATTGCCCTCTTTTTCTAAGTTTAGGCTCTTGATGTAGTTCTGGAGGAGAGAGCTAGGCCTTGGCCATTTAGTCTTGCATTTTCGTCGCGAAAACTGCCTTCTTTTTGTTGCGTTCCAGTGATTTTTGATTGAATTTTCAGTCCTCCCGGGAAGCTTTTTCGCGATTTCAGCCCACTTGTTGCCAACTTCGGCGTGAGCTTGGATTAGAATTCTGTCTTCATCCTCGGTCCATATATCCTTCTATAGGAGAATAATGTAAGAAATATTAATTAATTGTGTTTATTATGAAGATGACTAAATAGGAGGGGGGAAAAAAGAAAGGAAGGAAGAAGGTAAAATTAAGGAAAATTACAAAAACTACCCCTGAGGTTTGAGCTAATTACAAAATACTCAATTATCTTTTATAATTAAAATTACCTCCCATAGGTATTACAAACACATCAAGGTTTGTATTTTTCTCACCTAATATCTCATGCCGTGGGTGCTATTTGTAAAATAGAAACAAATATCGAAGGGAGTATTTGTAATTTTGAAATATGGTAGTTTTTTTGTAATTAAACTAAACCTTTAGTGTTTTTTCTTTTTTGGTAATTAACTCTAAGGTTATTAATTGGATTCCAAATTTCTAAGTTTTTCACAAGTACTTTCTTGCATATTTATATTCAGTGTCAATTTCCTTATGTGCATATAGTATCTAAAATGCTCAATACAATCCTTATATTGTTCTTGAAAAATAAGTATGCAATAGACAGATATGAATGTTAAACCAGATATACATATAAGACACACTGTTGGATAAAAACACATAACAAGGAAAAAAGTTTAGGAATTAGGAAACTTATTATAATTAGAATCAAACTTTAATATCAGGCCTCAGATGATTATGCCATCTCTCTCTGCACTGTTTGCCTATCCTCCCCTTGAGCATTTGCGCGATGCGCGACCACTTTCTCACTCCATATTTCTCCACCAGATGGATCAACAGCCTAAAAATCGAAAGATTAAATCATTCAAAACCTTTTTAAAAAAACGAATAAAAATTAATTAAAAATTATATTTTAATTATTTTCATGTCTTACCTGTCCTCTTCGACGGTCCACTGCCCCTTGGATGATTTAGACTTGTTCCTGCCTGAAATCGACCTTTTAGTCGAAACCGATTCAGTCTTATTATTATTTTTGGTATTTTTCTGGTTTTTATTAAATTTGCTTATTTTCATGCTATTTTCTTGGTGAAAGCCAATATTATTATCAGCTGTCACACATGAGCTCTCATCAGGAACAACATTCATCAAGGGATTAGGATGGTGATGACAACTTAAAGCTTTTTCGATATCCATTAACAAATCGTTCCTATTCGGAAAATTATTCAAAAATCCACCACCTTGAAAACTCTGCATGGCTGCTGCACAATTAGTATAATTGCCATTTTCTTCATAAGGCTTAAATCCGTAAAAATCAAAATTTGATGAAGATGAGCCGATATTGAAAATGGGATCGAAAGGATCTAAGCCGTTGGATTGTATATCGACGTTGGGATTAAACGACGAAGCCGTTAGTGGGAACTGATGATCAAGGTGGTGAAAATCTTGGAGGTAACTTTTAGATGATGATAAATATTTGTCTACGCAAAGTTCATCGTCTAGTGTTTCGAGTTTGAAGCTATTGTTGGAGATGATTATCGGTAGAAGAGGGGCATTTTGGTCATTTTGGCAGTTTGTTTTAGGGTACTCCATGGGAGCATGAAAAGGAACGAGGAACAAGGTGGAAAGAATGCAATATGCAAATCTTTGTCTGAGACTCTTAACATTTCTGTTAAATTTATATTTATTAGGAAGTAAAGGGCATTAAATGTGTTGGAAAATCATCTTGACCCTTGTTTTGTTGCTTGATCTGATGGTTGGAGTTTCATGCGACAGCTGAGATAAGGTTTAGTCAACTAATCTAAGAAACATGAAAATATAATTACCAAAGTTGAATAGATTTTTAATAATGATATATATTGACCATTTTACAATACTTGTGCTTCAAAATACATGCAATCTAATTAGATTAGATTAATTCTCACATAAAATGGCAAATTAAGTTGATCATTAAAATATAAATTGAGACTTGTTGCTATCTTTCTTCTTCTTCTTTTGTAAAAAAAAATTGGAATATTATTGATTCCTTAATTATTATTATTATTTTATAATATACACATTTCAGAAATGATTTTGTTTGTTTTTCAAATTACTATTTAAATTGTGTTTAATTAATTCCGTAGTCAACAAAATTAAAGGTAGGCAATTTATCTTGCTCTTAAAGAGGACACTAATTTAGCAATATTGACATTTGACTAAGAAGAGAAAAAAATATGGTAGAACTTAAAATTAATTTCCAATCCACCTTTAGTTTGAAATAATGCTATTCCATTGATATCTGTTCATGTAATAAGTAATATTCATCTTCTTATGGCCTCACAAGAAAGAAAAAAATCTATCTTCTTGAAGTACAACGTTAAAACAAGAACTTTCTTTAACACAATAACTAAATTTTAAATTAGCATTCCATATACATTCAATTGACAATTCATATCATACATTCGAGTCTATTGTATACGAACTCGTTATTAATACATGTATTTCGCTTTTGGTAATGCCTTAAGATTTAAGATGTCTTATTACCAATTGTCAAAGTTTTACAATATTTCGTTATATTTATTTATTGGCAAATACTTGTGTTAGGCCAAATTAACGAGTCATGATCTGTTAGACTATCTGACCCGATACTATAATGTATTATGTATTGATTTTTGTACGGTAAAGTATTAGATTTTCATAAATCTCTGATACGTTCTTAATAATTGAATATATCAGAAGGTACTTAAATAGAACGGGTGTAAAATATACCTTCTAGATACGAAACATACTAAAACGGGTATAAAATATACCTTCTAAATGTGGTCAGTCTCTAATTTTTTCAAAACGGACATTTGTAAATCCGTTCTAGGATTATAACTTTAATTACGAGAATGCTACCGGATAGACATTCTAGAAGGTAGTCGGAATAATTTTTCTAGAATGTTTTCTAGAAAGCTGTTTTTGTACTAGTGTGAGAAACCTCACTTATTTGCGAACCTGCGAACTAATGTTTTTATTATATACCAACAGTGCTTTGATTATATAATCCTAATACTTGACATTCCGCATCCCACTGGAATCGAGCCTTTTTTTTGGAGAGCTCGAAAAAATGGCAGCTCCTCTCTGCCGAGCGGGAGACAAATCTGCTCAGAGCTGCTATACGTCCTGCTAAGCACTGCATCTCTTTAACATCTCGCGGTAGCTGCATGTCTTTGTACCGTAAAATATTAGATTTTCATAAATCTCTGACCCGTGCTATGATGTATTGATTTTTGTACCGTAATATTTTTGTATTATAATGTATTGATTTTTTATTATAATTTATTGGTTTTTGCACTTGATATAAAATTTTGGTCTAACAGATGATCCGTTAGTCCGACCTAACAAGAGTGTTGCCCTTTATTTATTTACTATTTTGAATACTAACTTATTTACTATTTTGAATACCATAAGTCAGTGTTATTTTTTGAGTTTAAAAATTGTGTTTCGACTTCATTTTGATTAGTTATCGAAACAAACTTAAACGAGTTTTAGTTAAAGCTGAATACGAATCGAACGAGTTTTAAAAATAACAATATATATATATATATATATATATATATATATATATATATATATATATATATATATATATATATATTGTTATTTTTTATGAATAAAACTCGAGTCGTGCTTTATATAATTTATCGAATGAAAAAAATATGTTCAACCTTTGGTTGAATTGGTTCGGTATATTAATGAACCGAATATTCAGAATTGGTTTGAAACTTTAGGGCCGTTTAATTTGAGTTTCAGCACGATCTAAATTGATTTGAAACTTTAGAGCCAGTTTGGACTGGTGTTCGTTGGGATTTTGAATATTGGTATTCAAAATTTCGTGAATAGCAAGAACTCTTATTTGTTATAGAATTCAAATTCATTTACTTTTTACTGTATGATATCAAATCATGTATGAAAAGTGGATGATAATGTATATATTTGTTTGATTAAAAAGTGAATAATATTGTATATAACAATGCATTAAAAAATTATTAGTTAAATATTTTTTGAGTTTTAAAATACACGATTATTTGAAATTCGAAATATCGTCAAATACTGCGAATGTTGGGGCAAAGAGAAATTAGTATTTTGGTTTTTTATAGTTCCAACGCATTTATTTTAATAAACTGATCTACCAACAATTGACCATGGAAATTTTGGTTTTCGAATTTGATGGGACACAATTAAATTAAAATGGAAAAAGGAAAAGAAAATTAAAATCCTAAAATGACCTAATTGTGAGCCACGTCATCAAATAGCATAATATGTAATTACATATTGTAACCGAACACTTACTTTGGTTGTCTGTCTATTCCACATTCTGCTATATTAAATTCAGAATTACTTAGTGCTCTTTAAGAGAATATTTAATGACAAAATTGATTGCAAAATAGAACAAAGTTATTAATTTTATAATGTTAATACAGTCATTTATTAGGTACTCATAAGCAATATTTTCGTACAAAATTTCAATATTACTCTTAAACATTTTGGTTGTTTATATGTCTTCGTGTATGAATTAAAATTTTCGCATTATGTACGAAAGTCAAAATTCTGACGACGTGTCTATCTTAATCTATGGTATACTAATATTCAAAATTAATTATGAAACTTAAGTTGAAGAGGGGTCATTGGTTCGGTTCACATAAAGCTGGTAAATTATTTATCTCAATCAATTCAGTTATGTTATTTGATAAAAAATTCTAATCAGCTCCTAATAGTTAATTAGATTTATAAAGCATTGTTTCCAAAAAAATACAATTCGTAATATTCTTTATTCAGTTGCTAACTGATTGGAGAAAATTTATTTCTTATCATTCTTTTAATAAAATGTTTTTTTATATTAACATATTATTTTATAGTTCTAAATAAATATTATTTTTATACATAATGAAATATTTATTTATTAAAGTAATAATTATTTATATTTTTCTAGGAAGTCTTTGTTTATTTATAAATTTATAAAATATTATTTTTCATGTACTAACATATTATTTTATAATTATACAATATTTTTTATATATAAGTATATTTTAATTGAGTAATCCATGTTCCATTGGAGATGCTCTCATACGGTGGTAACTGTAAGAAAAAACTTCACAAAAATAATAATTGAATGGGAATATCTTCTAATACAATATCGTCAATCATTTTTACAAAGCGAAAAATTGAAATCGAAACGCATAAAATAATAGCCTGAATCACATATTCAACACGTTTTTCCTTAAAACAAGTTTGTCCCCTATTCTAGACGTCTATTTCTCAGGATAAGACGGATAAATCGAATTACTTTTCGTCTCCGATGAACAAATAATCATGCCTGAAGCTGATAACAAAAAATGCAAGAGGCAAAGAGAATTGATATGATCAATATGCAATATTTATTCTTACAGATGCAATATGTGGAATTGTGTGGTTCATTGGTTGTTTGTTGTATTCTTAACCTCTATTACATGGACAACTAGAATACCTTCCGTTCATGTAAATTAAGATACCATGTGAGGGATTTACACATTAACAAACATTGAATTGGGTGTCACACACCACTACAACTAGAAGACCTTCCATTCATGTAAATTAAGATACCATGTGAGGGATTTACACATTAACAAACATTGAATTGGGTGTCACACACCACTACAACTAGAAGACCTTCCATTCATGTAAATTAAGATACCATGTGAGGGATTTACACAATAACAAATATTGAATCGGGTGTCACCACCACTACCACTTCCATTAGTGTAAGAGTTTACGAGACTAAGTTTTATAATAATCCAAACACTATTTTGGATAAAAAGGTTCAAATAAATTATAATTTTCTTCATGATTTTCTACCAATCCCCCACATGAAAAAAATCTCAACGACGAGAGTTTTCATGATAAAATTAAACAACTGAACATGCATAGGATAAGTGGGTGTTATCATTTGAACCTTCTTTTGTGAAAGTATAATAACCTTTACTGGCATAAGTCGCGGTGTCTTTGAATTATTATGCTATTTGTTTAAATGATGATATACCCCACACAAGATTATCCCAAACATATTTCAGTTCTCATAGTTATGTACATACATGGTCTTGAACATACATCTGGTTCTGCAAGAGGTTCTAAGAATTGAGTTTCATGCAATTCTTATTGAAACGGCCCTACTTCTCTCACATAGGTGATTCTTAACTATGAGTAGATTTCACTAATGTTAACATACAACTCAAGTTAATTAAATTCCATAGAGTATTATAATTAATATGTCTCAAATAAGTTAATCAAAGAATTTATTAATTTATTAACTTTCGTCTCACAACCATTACAAAGAGTTCAACGGCCAAACTCTTTTGTTTTAACATTCTATTTCAACAATATACTCATAATACAATTTTTAAACAAAAAATTAGTATCTCATATGCATTCGAATTTTATTTTATCCTTCCTCACTCAACTTAGAGGATTCTCAGTAAAAAATCATGCTTAGATTCAAAGTGATTAAGTAGAAGAACATCTTCTATAAATCATTGAGTTTTTCCGCTTTATTCAGTACTTTCTTATACTCCTAACAAGAGTTTCACATTTGTGCTTAAAATATTACGGAGTTCTTCTTTATAATATAACCCTGAAAGGTTAGAATCCCAATTTAATAAGTACAAAAGTCCAACAATTATAACTTTCATAATTATCCTTTGACTTTTTAGATGAAATTATTTATCTCATGTTAGCTCTCTTATTTCACTATCCACTTTATTTGACGAATAAGGCCATATTTTACTCAATCGAAAATTGAAATAATTCGAGCAGTTAACAATTAGATTTCAAGAGTAAACTCATATATTAGATTCAAATTTAATTCCTATTAAACTTTGTAAACTTTATCCAAACACATGAGTTCAAATTTACACTTGAAAAAGTTTCAACAACCAATTTACGACTAGAACTTGGGTCAATTATTTAGCCCAAGTAAAACTTAATACTTGGCCCAATAAACTTGGCCGAAACCAAGGCCTATTTCCTGAATAATTTCCTTTACAATTTTGGCCCACCAGCCTTAAATCAAGGCCCAAAGATTTTATTGAGCCCAGATACAAAGCCTTATCAATTTGGCTTTTTCCTCCAGTTAAAGAATGAGGCCCGAAATTATAAAATATAACTCTTTATATTTTCTTTCTCAAATATTGGCCCCAACACTTCTGGCCCAAACAAAGGCCTTTTGCATTTGCCTTAGAAGAATCAGCAAAAATTACTTAAGCCCAAGGCTCAAGGCCCAACAAGATACAAACTAAAATTATCTTTCTTTCTTCTTCACCACCTGCGCAGCTTGCCACCGTATCTTTACGTTTCGCACCTGCTCCATCAACGGCAGGGCCTGCCCTCGCTATAGGCCTAGAGGGCCTGGGCCTAGGCCCCAGTCTTGAGGGGTCCAAATTCAAATATATATGAAAAAAAATGATAATTTAAAATATTAAAATATATTTTTTTTTCATCTTTTTTTTGAAAGTTGAAATCTGATTATTTATATTGCACTTTTATCTTTTAAAATTTGATTATTCATATTTTTCATTTCAATTTCAAATCAATTTTCATCTTAGTTTTTTCAATTTTTGATGATCATGAATATTTGACATAAGTAGTTAACATTAATAAGATTATATTATGTGATTTTTTTTATTTAGATGTGTAAACAGTTAAATAATCTCGTCATTTGTTATACGCTCCAATCATTCTTTATAAAGAGATGTTTTGTGTCACATTTTTGCTTAAAAAATACAAGAATTGATGTTTGAGTTCATAATAATTTTCGAGTTCATACAAAAATTATGTTATATTGCAAAATATTCATACCGGCATTATTTACGAAAGTGCCAAATTTCTTTATAAAAATACCGACATTATTTACGAAAGTGCCAATTTTTTTTTTTAATTAAATTCAAATTGAGTCCCAATTATAGCCCACCAGAAGTCAGGGTCGGCCTGATCGACGGCCATGTCTATCGTAAAAAGTAAAGTTGAATAAACAATCTACTTTAAGTTTGTAGGAAAAAATTCAAAAAAATAACAATTAAATATGAATATCTTCTAATACAATATCGTTGATCATTTTTACAAAGCAAAAATCAAAATTGAAACACATAAAATAGTAGTTTAAATCACGTGTTCAATACATTTTTCTTAAAACAGATTCGTTTTATATTTTAGTTCTATTTCTCAAAATAAGACCGGATTACCAATCGTGTCTTCGGTGAACTGATAATCATGCCTGGATTTTATCACAAAAAATGCAAGAGGCCAAGAGAGTTGTTTCGATCAATATGCAATGTTTATTCTTACATATGTAATATGTGAAATTGTGTGTTTCGTTAGTTGTTTGTTGTATTCTTAGTCTCTATTATAGTGACAACTAAAAGACGTTTCATTCATGTAAACTAAGACTCCATACGAGGGAGTTACACAATTCAATACACATTCCACCTTCATTAATGCATGAATTACAAGCCGTAATTTTATAAATAATTAAAATACTATATTGAATTAAAGATCCAAAAAAGTTATAATTTTCTTCTTAATTTTCCAACAGTAACTATTTTTTATTTTTAAATATTATAATATAAAAGAAAAAGTATAAGTAGAACACATAAAAGAGAGACAAATGAAGAGAATAGAAATTAAGATTCTCTCTCAAAGACTCTCTCTATATATTATCAATTACATATTTCCATAATTGTGTTTTTCCTTCAACATATAACAAATTTTTGACTTGCGTGTCTCTTTGTTGTTAATTGTTACTATTTTGTTTATAATAGGACTTCATGCAAATTTCAAAAGTGGTAACGAGATCAAGATATGGAATACTAAGAGACAAAATCAATTATATAAGAAACTAACGTGCGCTTTTCTAATTATAGATATCTGCTTTACTTGTTTATATTTAGATAATATTATAGGAAAATTCTATGGTGCCCTTAAATGCACCATTCCCCCGCCCTTCTGTATTTATAACTAGGGATCTTTTAATTTAAAAAGTTTAAAATTGATCTAATGGTTGTACCTCACTAAGTGAAGAATGGTGTCGTGAAGACACCGTAAAAGTTCTCAATATTATAATTCAATCATATGAATTCATTTCAGTACAACTTAATTACAATAGAAAGTTCTAGTTATACTTTAGTACCACTTTGTTATACCTTTTATTTTAGTAGTAGTTTATGTCAACATAATTATAAAATTACCAAATCAATATTTAACCAATAAACATAATATTTGTAATATAAATTTGAAAGAATTTATAAAACCAAATAAATAAATACAAAAGGTCATAAAATTACAAATATTAATAAAATAAATAATGAAAATCATACATATTATAAATAATATAAAATAAGTCCTAAAATATTTTAAAATTGAATTAAAATATTATGAATTCTAATTAAATTATAAAAAATAAAATAAATCATAAAAATTATGAACTACATTAACTATATATAAGAAATATATTTCATTACAAATATTTATTAAATAAACAAATAAATAATGAAGATAGTAATAGTGTAAATAATAAAAAAAAATTATTATTATTTCTTAAATATGATAGACATAAAATTAAAAATAAATTAAATCCTAAATAATTATTTACTAAATTCTTAAAATAAGAAAAAACACATAAAATGTTATGAATAATAAAATAAATTATAACAATTATGAATTTATTTAAATCAATATGAAATATATTTCTTAATTCTGAATAACTGTTAATAATTTCTAAAATGAAAGAAAAAAAAGAACTATTATATATATTATAATTATATAAACCTGAAAATATTTTGAAATCAGATAGAAATATAATAAAATTATGATTAATTTATAAGTACATATTTTAAAAACACCGAAATAAAAGTAACCAATAGAAATATTTTGAATTAATAGAATAAATTGGCAATACTTATAAAGTAAATTAAATAAATATATAAAATTTAATTATTAATAGTTGTTTATCTATTAAAAATTGATAACAAAACAGTAAAAAGATCAGAAAAGATATAAGGTATAATAAAAAATCACCAGAAAAAAATATTTTTAACTAAAGTTAAATTCTAAATATTATCTCCTAAATTTAGAATATATGAAATATATGAATATTGTAAAATATATAAAATACTATTAAACAAACAAAAAAAAGTACCAAATAAGTAAGGCGTTGTATTAAAATTTTAATTGAGGGTTTTTGTAGTCTATTTTATTATGGTTAATTTATTGAATCAACTCGCTAACTGGCTCCGAATAGCCAGTGAAAAATCGAATTAACCACCAAGTTATCGAGTTGGTTGACGCACCTGATATAAATAAACTAGAATATGTATATATTTAAGTTTATACAAAAGTAATTTTAAAACTAATAGTAAAAAACTATTTATGTGTGGTATTCTCACGTTAAATACTTAAAGTTGTAGTCATTAGTTATAAATTATTAATTTAAAAATTTTCATGACTAATTACTTAGTTATAAAATTGAAAATAATTTATTGAATTCTTTATATTATGTGATTATATAATTATTTTTTATGTTATGCGTACATATATTTTTGATTTCAGAATTTAATCAAAATTGAATAAAGGTATTTACCTTTCGCTTATATTCCAATTTACTATTATTAACATAAATATTTTTGGGAAAACGAAAAAAAAAAAAAAGGTATTGTCAAGTTTGTGACATGTTTTGGGTCAAAGTTCGGTCATTCGGGTTTTAACCAAGTCACGTATTGACTAATTTAAAGATATGACTTGATTAGACTTGTCTCTATATTATTGGGTCTGGTCTAAAAGTAAGAGTATGGAAGAAAAAACAAATTTTTATTACTGATTATATTTTCGTCTTCGTTGCCTCTATTTTGGCAATTTATTACATGCACGCATCTTGCTAGGTGCACCCTGCAAAAATCTATTATCATTTAGTTATACGTGATGATATATGTCAGTTATATATGATGATATGTGACAAAAACTTAGAGTTTAGGGTTTAGTTTTACATTGTAGGGTTTTATTTTCCAGTTTCAGGGTTTAATTTTACATTTTAGGTCTAGTTTTTTGGTTTAATTTTTCATTTCAGGGTCACATCAAAAATCTATCATTCTACCAGTTATATGTGATGACATGTGTCCATTATGTCAGTTATATGTGATGATATATGATAGAAATTTAGGATTTAGGTTTAATATTCCATTTTAAGGTTTAGTTTTCTAGTTTAGGGTTTAATTTTTTGTTTTAGTTATTTTTATTTTTATTTTTATTTTGAGGGTTTTAGATTTTAAATTTAGGATTTCAGTTATTTGTAATGATGTATACCGGTAATATATGGTGATATGTACCATTTATATGTGATGATAAATTAAATTATTGGATGCACCCTGCAAGGTGCAGCTAGGTCCACGATATAATGACTCCTTTATTTTTAGCTTTTACTTGTATTATCTTTTTTTTTCTTTAAAAAAACTTATTAAATAGTTTTTTAAATTCATATTATAAATTTTTATTATTTTCGTAATTAATAATTTTATTTTATTACATTTTTCCTGGTTCAATAGTTCCTTTTATTCTTCCAATATAAACATATAAAAGCATATATAATTAGAAAAAGTTTAAATGAGTTATCTTAATTAAAATAAAATTTCCTTATAAGATAATTTTAATTACAAAAAATAATTATAAAAATAATCAAAATAAGATGTATTTATAATAAAAATTAAAATAATATTATTCTTAGAATCTCAAATATAAAGTATAGGTAAATAATGAGTTATTTGAAATAATTTAAATATAGAATTAAACATTATTAAAAAATTCAATATAAACATAATAAATATAAATTTATATAATAATAATTAGTAAATATTGCTTAAATACCAGTGCATTGGTTGAGAATATGATTTTTATTTTTATTTTTTTTACTTTTTCTAACTATGTAATTAATGAATTTAATCTAAACATTAAAAAATAAACGTATATAATCATAATAATTAATTAATATATATTAGATATGAGTTGAAAATATGATAACTTCTGAACTGTTATAACCATGAAAATAAAATAATTAAGGAATATAATCTAAACATTAAAACATAGAATTATTTAAAAATAGATAAATAATAGTTGATAAATTGGGAAAGTTATTTTTTGCCCCCGAAGTATTTCTTTGTTCCACTTTGCCCCCTGATGTACAATAGTTTTCAACATTGCCCCCTAAAGTTTATTTCCGGCAGAATATTCCTTCTAAATTCTATTGGCGGGGAGCTAGGGGGCAAAATGCAAGAATCTTATAGTTTGGAAGGTAAAGTGCTACGAATCTTATAGTTTGTGGGGTAAAGTGCAAAAATCTTATAATTTGGATGACCAATTAAAATAATATTATTATTGAGTTTTTATATAAAGTATTTATTTTATTAAAAAAGTAGAGTTTATATCTCATATATATATATATATATAATATATATATATATAATATATATATATATATATATAATTATATATATAATCATGAAATGATATTATATTGATTAGTAATATAGTTAAAAATGTATTATTAAAAAATTATCTTATAGTATAATTATAATTGCACTTGGACGCAAATATTAAAGTCATTTTTGTACTTTTTCTCTATGTAACTATGATGATACAATCTTATATAGCAACGTACTCGTGATTAATAAAGTATTTAATTACACTTTTTATACAAATAATAATATTGAATGATAATTTTATTTTTCTTATCATAATATTATAATGCATATACGAAATACACCTTTATTTTATTTTGTTCAATCATAACACATAATAATATATTATTATGTTATTTAGCCTAATAATTTACATAATACTTGTCGTGTGTTTCCTATTTAATAATATAAAAGATGTATTGATAATATTTATATTTAGAAAATTATAAATATTAATTGAAAATTTATGGGTTTTAATTTTTTTTTAAAAATTGGAATTGTATTGACAACGTTGCGTGTGTGTGTGTGTGTTTTGTGTATGTATAAGATAAGAAAAATATATCTTTTTCAAATATAAAACTTTGAGAGAAAAACCCAATTTTACATTATTTTAATTTGCCCCCAAATTATAAGATTCTTGCACACTACCCTCCAAACTATAAGATTTTTTGCACTGTCCCCCAACTACCCGTCAATTGAATCTAGAAGAAATATTCCGTCAGAGATAAAGTTAATGGGGCAACGTCGAGAAATCTTGTACATTAGGGGGTAAAGTGGAATAAAAATTATTTTAGGGGGCAATGTGTTTAATATAATTCTTCCTAATAATTTTGATTAGACATTGACGTACGGCCCGGCGCCGACGAAGTCCGGAGCAACCTTCACCTTGAACCAGACCAGCCGCGCATTTACTGTGCCGCCGCCACTGCGTGCCACCATCCTCTCCTCCGTTTGTCGAATGCCGCCACCGCCATCAATTAGTCAGGGAAGAGGAGATTTGGCCGATCGATTTGATACAGGAAGAAGTGCAGCGGCCGATTTTTGAAATTGGGAGAAAAATAATCGGGCCTGGAGATGGAGCGTCGCCTGCCAACCGCCGCTCGGAGGCGCTACGGGTCGCCATCGCCGCCAATCCACTGGTGCTGCGCCGATTTTCTAATGTCGTTGCCGATTTTTCCATTTTGGAGAAGAAAGAAAGAATGGCGAAAAAAGGGGAGAAATGGGGCTGAAGCCATTTAAGGCTGGATTTTCTCTTTTATGCCCAGCAACTTTCCAATATTACCAATTAACCCCAAGACTGTTGGTTCCTATTCGATTAAGTCCCCAACTTACCCAAACTCTAAATTCAGCCCCCAGAATTATAAGAAACACCATTTCAGCCCACAGTCCTTTCAAGTTATTTTCTTTTTACCCTCCAGTTTCATGAACTTTACAAAAACAGTCACTTTGACTTTACTTCAAGGTTTGACTGATAATTATTTCAATTATTCATATTTTAAATTTTAAAATCCTTATTTCATAAAATAAGTTAAATTACGTTTTCATGTAGGAGCATTGATTTTGAGACTCATGATTTGCAAAAATGATCATTCGCATATTTCAAAGATCACAGGCGTCAGTCTAAAGGTGGGGATATTTAACTCAAAATCTTTTTAAATTCAAGTTCATATTAATTGCTCGATATGTTATAGTTTATGGTGATTACATGACAATTATACAATTATGGCCTTCGGGCACTTGACTATGTACATAGAGTCGCGCGACAGCACAGAACAATTATTGGTCAGGGACCGTAATCGGTCCGGGGTCGACGAATCCTTGGGATGGTCCACCGTACTGCACAGAACAATTATTATCCATGTTTTACTATGATACTATGTTATATTGAGAAATTAATTATGAACGGTATCTCCACTGAGTCGTTGTGTACTCATCCCTTTTCATCAAACAATTTTCAGGTGAAATGCAGCGTAAGCGTGGTGGTGTCGACGATGATAAAATATAATTTAAAGTTTATATGTTTCTATTTTTAAAATATGATCAAATAGTCGTATTTTATACATGTTGGATTTATTCGAACGCTATTTACAAAATACCATACATTATTATATTATTATTATTATTATTATTATTATTATTATATATTATTATTATTTTCAAGTGGTATTATATGTATTTGTTTTCTTTAAAGTGATATTATTTCATACAAATTATTTTTCATAATTTGTTTATCTTAAAAATTAATCAAAGGTGTTTATTGAAAGTAACGTCCCCCACATTACTTTCGTCAATTATGAATGCTTCCGCTTATATTACCCACTATGAGAAAATTGGGGCGTTACAAATAAAAAATCTGATCTTTTATTTCAATTTATTACAACCAAATAATCATAAAAGATGATCAACTATTTACGATATAATCAATAATTTCACAAGCACAAAAATAATAGAAAGGTCATACTTGATTTATTAAAATTCACAAAACATCAAACGTTCATTATTTCTAAATCCGGAATACTTTAAAAATTAGTTAGGCATAGCTAAATCCTTATCCAGACATTTTAATGAAAACTTCCTGATCAATGAAAATGAATAAAATAAATAGAGAAGAATTAACCAAGAATTCTGGAAATGATTTGTTGTTCCTCACCAAACTCCTTATAATCACTCCAAATTCACTCTAATCCTTACTATACGGTATTGTACTGCTTCTTGGATGTCTTTATCTCAATTTCCAGCTCTAATTTTTATAGCTACTAGTTAAATCTTGGCTTTAAAGTTGAAGAAATGTTATTTTGTAACGTTTTTTAGCTCGTCCTGGGATGGGTCGCGACACTTAAACTGAAAAGCTGCTCTCTGAAGCGAGCTGAGTAGCAGTCACGACTATGGGTTGCGACGATAAAGCTAGAAATAAGCCCTTTGTCGCAATTGCTGCGATGGGTCGCGACACCTCTCTTTTAATGAAGATTTTTAAAACATTTGTGTGCCTATCTCGTTTCCAGGCCCAACGAACTCCAACTTCAACTCTTCAATGCAATCATCTTTATCTTTTACTCCTTTGTGCTTTCCAAATATAATTCATGCCAAAATTGATTTAAAAAAACCTTCAAAATGAACAAACATGTACAACTTCCAAATAATACAAAATCAAGCTAAAAGAAGTTGTTAATGCATAATTTGTAGTCAAAAGTTAGAAAAAAAAAAGTTCCAATATGCATGTAAAAACTGTGCTCATCAAATCTCCAAAATTTAACATTGGTAGTCCCAATTAATTTATCTATACCTCTAAAGAAACCAAAAATAAAAGAAATCATTTACAAGAAAAATTATGAAAATCTCACAAAAAATAAAGTAATCTAGCATCTGAGCATCATGAATCTTCCAAACTCCGATCAAGTTTTACCGAATCATATATAAATTTGTTCACGCCTTCATAACATATGTAATATCACTCGTTACTCGTGTATAAAAATGTGTATATGCACAAACCAATTCAAGAATATACTTACCCCATAGGCTTGCCCTTCGTCGATGATTTCCACCGCACACAAGGTAAATACATGGGATTTTTGAATCAAAAAGGTCTTTATAAAGGTAGTAATGTAGGCTCTTTGGCCGTTTATAGAATATTTGGATAAAAGTTACTAAATACGAAGTAACGTACAAGAATATCAAATTTATCATTAAACATTATAACACCTGAAACTTTTAAATATGCTTCACCTTAACCTAAAAATTCAAAATATATACAAGAATATCTAATTTATCATTAAACATTATAACACCTGAAACTTTTAAATATGCTTCACCTTAACCTAAAAATCCAAAATATAGAGCAAAACCTTTATAATATTAGTTAAAAACTGAACTTTATCGTCAAATTTTCTTTTCTTTATAAAAATTTGTTCTTTTTGAAACTTTGACACCTGATTTTATTTATAAGATCTCTGCACCATTTCAACTTCATCTCACCAACATAATAATCACTCTTTATCAAAATATACAATTCACATTGCATTTTTCTCAAGAGTGTATAATAAACTTATAATTATGTGGCTAACAAAGAATGGGATAATAAGCTCAAATGGGGATAATAATCACTCTTTATCAAAATATACAATTCACATTGCATTCACTAGAGATTATTTTATTTGACGTAGCTTTATTTTTAGAAGGCCTCCAAGAAGGGTGTAAAAAATTGCCTAAGATCATTTTCACAAATCATATGTATTAAGGCCTCGACCAAGACTAAGGCAAGTTCTTGTGTTTTTGCTAATTTATGAAGAAACTCTCAACATATAAACAATTATTATATGGCTATGAATTCACTGGATATGTCTAATGAATACAACAAACATAAATTCACAAAAGTTTTACAAGTTGAAAGAGTTTGTTATCAATTCTCGATTTTGACACTAGACTCCTAAGTTCTAAAATTAAAAAACATAATAAATCCTCAATTACACCAATGATTTCAACATAACATCTTAGTGGAATTTTATTTTTGAAGATAAACGTGCTAAAGAAAAATAAAATAAAAGCAACTAATGCAATCATATATGTTATGCAAAAAACAATAAAATGCAATATACATGGCTAATGTAAACCATACTTCCATCCCCCCAAACTTATTTTTTATTATGTAGTAACAAGTTTGGAAACGGAAAAGTGGTTTGCCTTGGCCAAAACTTACAATATTATGGCAATGGGAGCGGGGATTGTTCGACTTCATTGTCCTCATGGCCTTCGTAAAAATCGTACATCATTTGAAGAATTCTCATCATGGTCATCACCTCCATCTGAATGCCTCGTACACCCCCCGCAACTCGGCATAATTCACCTCCAAAACATCCATCTGATGTCCCATATTTCTCATCATCTCACCATTATGCTCCTCTCTCAAGCGTCATCTCGCTCTTCGGTTTGACATTCTCAGTTCATCATCCTCCAGCAGAGGTATGGTTCTTCATTGGGTATATCTTGGGATACCCTCGGCTTCGTCTCTCTCCCTCTTCTAGAGAAGTGCTTGCTTCACATCTTCATGTTGGGGTCAATCTATCCCCCATTTTGTCTAATCGTCTAGACCTCCAAGCGAGGTGAGGGTTGGATTCAGTAGAGGAAATTCATCTCCTACCCTTTGGTGGAATGTGATTCGATTTGTGTATGGAAAGATCATTCTCACATGTTTCAAATGCTTGAGATTTATTGCGATGCTCACGAAGACCAATTCCCAATCACTAAAGTTGATGTTTAATGCCTCAACAATCGTGTAATCATACCACCGCTGCAAATGGGTCCCGTACTCACTTTCGATTGATTCTTGAACTGTTCACACTGAGCTACCCCTACATTAAATGTCGTATCTATCATCATGATGATGTTACGAATCTAAAGCTTGTGGTCGCCATTAATTTTCCCATTTCATAGAATTTTCTTTAATTTTCTCTCCCACTGCCCACTGATATATTTCACGGCGAAATTTGTGATGATGTTACAAATCAGCAAGCAACACGTGTGATGTGAATATAAAACCATTAAATCCAATAAAGAGTTCTATATCTGCACGAGTCTGAAAGGGACGATATTATTTTTTCAAAAGAAGATACAAATTAGTAACACGTGTTATATAAATCCATAATATACAACAAACACAAGAAATTTTATACGTTGATGAACAAATATAAACATTCATGCAATAAAAGTTAATAAATTTAAGACTTTCATTAATTAAATCACATGGAGTTTAATATGATACGCAAAATTTTTATTTTTATTGCAAATGAAATAATATCTTATATATATGAATTATTAAATTATAATAATTATATATACCCTTTCAAAATATTATGTTAAATATCAAAATATAAGAGAAAAAAATTAGAAAAATAAAAAAAGATTATATTAATTAGAATAATAGAAAAGAAATATTATATTTTTGAATAGCTACTAAGATATCTGTCGAGTTATATAAATCATTAAAAAATTATATGTTCACTTGGTTATTTATATAATCATTTTAGCCTGGTCGTTTGAGCCGTTGACTATGTGACCTGCTCAAGTCAAACCATTTGGCTCATTGATTTAACAGATTTAAGCCACGTGCTTGATGCTTATTTTTTTCATTATTGTTTATATTCACATCTTGCATCTACTTAACTTTATTATGTGAGACAATAACATACTGGTCATAACAAAATGAATTTCATTTTTTAAAATTTGTTCGTGTTTTTCTTTCTTTTTTTTTTTTTGTTTACA
>BMAC01000277.1:642759-670184 GCA_014905375.1 Phtheirospermum japonicum | reverse complement strand
TCATATATATTTTTAATAATATTTTTAATTTATTATATTGGGATTAGATAAAAAAAAACTTTAAGTTTATATTTTTATATTTATTTCCCTTTTGTAATAACTTTATATAACTCATATTTTTCTTATATCAATATTTAGAATTATAATAAAATTATTTCAACTTTTATTGTAAATAAAAATTAATTCAACTTATATATATATTTTTCTAATTAGATATATATTTTTTATATTTTTATATTAGAAGAATAAAATTAAGATATTGAATTGGACAAAATATGTTTAAGAAAGTATTATAGTAGGTAAGATGTAATAAAATAAAAATATTGAATTAGGCAAAATATAATATTAGGAAAGTATTAAAGTAGGTAAATATATAAAAAGGAAAAATACTAAATTGGGTTAATATTAGGCTCGGATGACACCGAAGCACCAATTTTTTTTTCAAAGCTAACGAAGCATGAGAAACAAACACATAGGATAAGAGGATTTTGGATTAACTAGTGTAGACACCCGCGTATTACGCGGGCAGAACGAAATAATACATAATAAACGAAATAGAAAAAAGAAAAATTATAAATAGTGGAAATAGAATTATTCTTACAATAAAGAAAATATYTTTTTGAGGTTCTGAAAAWTTTMTTTGTACACAACATTTGTTGTCTTACTAACAATGTTATCATCGTCGTCGCAGCATAAAAGTCTTAATCCATTACAACTCTTGACCACCCGAGAGATGGCGATAAAGAGTTGGCCATGGCTAAAAACAGGTCTTGGTAAGTACAAACCAACATTGGATAGAGTTTGACCTTAACTCTTGTTTATAGTCATTGCAAAACAGACGATGAGTGGAAACTGTCTTCTTTGAAATTTAAAGGGGACCCTGCTATCAGATGGACTCAACGCCATACGTGGAATATAGACTTTCATTCCAACATTAGTTCCTGAAAGAATGTTTGCCTCAATAATGCGTTCTCCGAGTTGAGTAACGACCAACCTTGTGCCATTGCATAATCTAGAAGCTTGATCCATGTTTCGAATCAAAATAATCGGGACTCCAATTTTCATCAAAACATGATTAGGAATCCCCAAGCACTTTATCGTGTTTAGAAAGTCGACCGAGTACACTTGATGTTCCTCTTGTCCATTCACATATGTCTTGCAAATGGTGTCAGAACTAAAATATACTCTTTCATCTCCCGGAAGTACAGACATCACGTACTCATTAACTGTCTCAACAATGGTATTAGTTGGTGCAAGAATAGCTCTTTCTTCGAAAAATGAGTGGTCGTCAAAGTTTTCTAAAATGGAAGGATAAGTGCTCTCGGCAATAGCGACAACGTGATCACCTGAGGTGCGAAGTAGTATATCGTTAGGTATATCAATTAATGTTTCACCATCAATTTCGGTACCGGTATTTCCATCACCAATTTTAAGTATCCATTTCGAGAAATTTTTGGTTTCCCTTGCAACAGATGGGGACATTGTCTGGCCAACAGTTAATCTCATATTCTTTCGAATAACTAATATATACATATACTATATATAAGGTAAACAAAATGGAAAAGTTAACGAAGAAGAATATAGGCCATATTTGAGTATCAATCAATAATTTATAAAATAATTTTATGGTATATTGCAAATCATTCGGTTGAACATAATTGCACAAACGTTTTATAATATAATTAGTTGTTTATGGYATATTAATTCGGTTGAAATAAAGTGTACAAATCAATCATTTATAATTAATTTTTGGATGTTATATCAAAAATATAGTAAAACTCTAGAATTACAGTAATATTTAAATAATAAAGACATGCATTTTTATTTTATTATAGTAATATTTATATAATAAACACAGGCATATTTATTTTATTATAGTAATATTTAAATAATAAACACATGCACATAACATTTGTTATAGTAATATTTAAATAATAAACAAATGCTTATTTATTTATTTTCTGATTGATTGGCATATTTTTATATCTTAGAATTTTTGCATGTTAAATAAAGGAAAACAAATCGGATGTGGGATGTGTTGGAAAGTTATATATGTACTATATATATAATATATTTACATATATATATATTTATAATTTGAAAATAATATTTACACCATTAGAGTAAAATCAGGTAAGTTAGTTTAGATTAGATTAGTTTTAGTGTATTTATATGACGTTATTTGTTTTTCATCAATTAAGGAACATTGAATAATTATCTATCAATGGTTATAGTTATCTTTTTTAACATGGAGGATAATCTATAATAATTTTAATAGTACATAATACGACCAATTCATTAATAATATAATATTTTAGAGTTCCTTAATTGATGCTTATCAATTAATTAGTGATTAGTTCTTTTTGRTAWGTCTATTACCTTATCGCACTATTCACTATATATAAGGTAAACAAAATGGACAATTTATGAAGAGTCTTTTGTCGGTATTCTTAAATGGAGCAAATTATGTTATCATAGACTTAAAGGCGTTAAGATCAAATACCTTGAGTAATAGATGTCCGTAAATCGTCAAAAGATATTTTCGATGTTATTGAATATGACTCTTATTATGTATATATTGGGATACATTAAAATTTTAAAAAGTCAACACAAATGATTTTATTAGAAAATTAAAGAATTATTTCTAACCTGGAAATGAATATGTGAATGATTATAAATCAAGATGTGAATCTTTGTTATAAAATATAATTTTATGTAATTAATAAAAGTTAATTACAGATTATTAAAGTATTATATAAACAAAATGTGCATCCTTATATATAAACTTAGTTTTATCCAAATATAAAAAATATATAGGGTAGATTTGCACAACTTATTTGTCTAACCAACAGGGTTGTATATGGCTTGAATGCCTAGAAAATCGCACTATCACTTCGTAAAATTATATTAAAGTGGCAATATCAAGTTTTAAAGAGGCTTGGAAGCTTAGGCTTGGAAATGAGTTTTCAATTTTTTTTGTTATTTTATTTAATTATATTATTATAATAAATAAATAAATAAATAAATAAATAAATATATATATATATATATATATATATATATATATATATATATATATATATATATATATAATAAATTTATGTCTTTTCACGCATATTATTGATTGCTTTTCTACATGCCTATACACTGGGCAATTGTTTTTCGCATTGGTGACATTATTGTAGTACCTTGTCCCATGAGCATTGACTTGGAATTCTACGGTTGGTTAGTTTGCGAGGATGATACAAATCAGGAAGCAACACCTTTGAATTTAAAATCATTAAACTCATTGGTGCTTACTTTTAGTAATATTTTAAATATCGAATACTCGTTTTTTGTCAATTTTAAAATTATATATTTAATTAATAATTTAATAACCAAATAATTAAATTCTCCTAAATACAATATTATTCACTTTTTAAACATGGTTTGATATCAAATACAATATAATAATACACTATCATCTATTTTTCAGTTATAATTGACTATTTACAGTAAAACTAAAAGGATCCTAAATTTTATAACAAACAATAATTCATAATATTTTAAGAATTCTATATATCCAAGATTTTGAATAACAAAATTCAAATGTCTAACAAATATTAGTCCAAACAAATTCTTAAAAGTCCTCCTTCTGCACGAGTCTTAAAGGCATGATATTTTCTCTATATATTAATGTAGAATCCCCATATTCTAAGTGTGTTTTCCACGTTTTGTTGGCTTCAGAAAAAGTTATGGTGCTTCGGTGTTAGCGAATCTAATGTTTACCTAATTTAATATTTTTCTTTTATATATTCTTACCTAATTTAATATTTTTCTAATTTAATATTTTTTTTATTATATGTTTACTGATTCAATATTTTTTTAATCATATTTTGCCTAATTCAATATCTTACTTTTATTCTAGTAATATAAAAAAAAGGTAATATTTAATTAGAAAAAACCTATATAAGTTGAATTAATTTTTAATTATTATAAAAGTTGAAATAGTTTTATTTTTATAATTTCAAATATTCTATTTAAGAAATATATGACTTATATAAAATTATTACAAAAGGAAAATAAATATAAAAAATATAAACATAAATTTGGATATTTAATCCTAATATAATGCATTAAGAATATCATTAGAAATTTATATAAAAAATTATTGTTTCGCCAAAAAGAAAAAAAAATAAATAAAAAAAGACACAACAACAACAACAAAAAAAAGAAAATAAATATTAAATATATTCTAAACCACCTTATCTAACTCCAGTATAATACATTGATAAACACATTATATATGTACATGAACAAATTAATGTCTTACGCAGAAAAAAGAAAGAAATAATAAAACAATATTACATATACTACAAGTTAGATATATGACCTTTTTTAATAGAATTATCAGTGCCTTAGATTTTAACTTTCTTATATCATATATTCACATGCGACACGCGGGTGTTATATATTTTATATTTTTACAAACTCATTTTTTACGGGTTTTCTTTCAACTTTAGAGTATTTTGCTATATTTTACAACTAATTTTGTGACTCTCGAGTATAAATACTTTATTGTGAAAATCAGTCTTACTGTAATTAGAACAAATAATGATCCGATTTTGTGTAAAAATTATTTATCGTGAATAATAATGTTCGTGCAAATAGAAAAAATAAATAATGGTACGATTTGTATGTATTATTTTCAATATTAATTTTTTTTTAATATTTTTAATGAGCGTTACTCTTTTTAAATACCGCATAATATGCTGGTGTTGAACTAGTTAAAATTATTTTTAAAAAAGAAGACAGATTAGTACCACGCTTTATATAAATCCATAGGAAGGGATTGGTAGAGTACAATTAGCACGCGTTATATAAATCCATAGGAAGGGATTGGTAGAGTACAATTAGCATATAAATCCATAACAAGAGATTGGTAGAGTTCAATTTATATATATGTAAAAAAAGAGGTCTGAAGAGAGAAAAAATAAATAAATCATGAGTAGAAAAGAGAAAAAATGCAACGTAGGATTATTTTCTTTTTAAGTTATATATGAATTTTCTTAACATAATTATGATAGATACCCTAATTACTATTAATGATGATTTGGTTTCATTTTTTAATTAAAAAGCCACCTATGATTAGTTTCCTCTTTTAATTATGTAGGAATCTTCTTAACATAAATTATGATAGATACTGTATTATATATATATATATATATATATATATAAGTGTGTGTGTGTGTGTGTGTGTGTGTAATTTTCCAGAAAATTGCTCTCTACATCAGAGGTTACGAAAGCAACTTGTTGTTTTGATCGATTTAATTGAAAAATACTAAACTATCCAAATGAGAACATTTAATTATTCTCCAATAAAATACATCCGGAATTTAATTTTATTAAAATTTAGAAACCAAATTAAACCTTAATGTATTAACTTTATTTAAATAAAAGCTTTAGATAACTAAATTACGCTTGAATCTAATTTAATAAGTATTAATAACACAAAGCATAAATCTATACCTCTATATTAAGGATGATCAGGATGATCTGCCTGTTTTTGGGCAGGTTATATGGCAACTTCTTATTTGTATTTGTATTTGTATTGTGTGTGTGTGTGTGTGTGTGTGTCTTTTCTATTTCTTCATCTTTTTCTTTACTTTTGACTTGTTTTTTTTTTTTTTCTTTTCTTTTTTCTTTTTATTTTGGGTTTTATTTTTAATAAACTTATATATAAAAATTACTTTTTAATAAACTTATATGATAGGGCGATATGTGCGCCAGACCTGGTTTGGGGTAGCTCTGACTTAGAGTAGTTAGACACATTAAGGGAGGGCTAGAGAAGCCCTGCCTTAGAGAAAGACATAAATAATCTTCCTACGGACGTCAGGAATATTGGGAAGAGGTGGTTATCGTCTGTATCTCCTCTGGAAGGTGGTTGTCTTGAGAAGATAACTAAGCCTGAGGATTATGTTGGGCCGAAGTCTCAGGGATTGACGTTTAGCCTGGTCTGGGTGATCTTGTTAGGCCTTCTAAGAAATAGAGATCATCCCCAAGTACAACAAGACTTGATCTGTTGAAGAGACAGGAACATAAAGACAAGGAGAGCTGGATGATTACAGGTCTGACTCCGTGAATTTCGTGGAAATCTCAGAGCTAATACGACGCAGAGTGGAGGAGGACCTGTTTCTCAGACTCCCCGGGAGGAGGCAAGTGGGACCACTTGTCAGAATTTGTTGCATAACGGCCCGAGATTCGCGGCGTGTGCCCCTGGAATCCCGGCTGGGGTCCCCACCAGGGAAAGCTATAAATATCTCAGCCCCAAAGGCTGAGGGAGGTACGTCATTTCTTCTTATTCTTTTCTGGAAAACACCTCAGGCACTTATTGACTTAAGCATTGGAGAGGTTTCCACCGGAAAACCACCGGTGGTCCTTTCTAATCAGTTTTTGTGGTGCAGGTTCAGGAAGCTCTGGTTTCCACCAGTATTAATTGGGCAGTTCACTTTTTAGGCTGAAACATTATATATAAAAATTATTTTAAAGATAAAATTAGCCAGTATAGTTTTATTTCCCAAATTATACTATTTTTATATGTTGTACTAATTTATGATAAAGGTTATGATTGATTATTGTTTAACTAAAAAAATTAAAATTTAAAAAATTTAATCAATTAGTGTAATTTTATTTTCCCATTAAACTACATTTTAAATTATGATATTTTTATTATCAACATATTAAAAATAATAATTATATTATTTAATGAATGTATTTTTTCTTTTTTTGTAATTTAGTTTTTTTTTTATTTCCACAAATAATTAAATTTCATCGTCAATAATTTTTTGTTCTAATAACGAAACTCATTTATCTATAATACAAATAAGGGAAAAAATCTTTTTGCCCCCCAAACTATAACGATTTTGACGGTTTACCATACCAACTTTTTTTTGAGACAAACAACCATCTAAACTTTGTGTTTTTTACAATTTACCCTCTACACCATTTTTTTGGTTGTTTTAGTCCACATCACCTGGTTTTCAAATGGGTAATTCGGTCATTTCGCATATCAGCTGAGGCGTCCACGTCACCAGGTTTTCCAATGGATAATTCGGTCATTTCGCATATCAGCTGAGGCGACGGGTTTTTCATTTGTTCTAAATCAGAAATTCGTTTCAGACTTGTCGATCCCCAATTATCAAGCCTAGAGTTAGGAATCAAAATCTCTCTCTTTTCTTGAAATTTTGTAATATCCTAGAAAACCCAAGAAGAAAGTTGATAGAAAGAGAAAAAAAACAATAATTAATCGAGCGCCATGGGTTGGAAATTTCGCGAGAAGGGTGTTGACGGCCGTATCAGTTTGAAAAATCCAGATTACGGTAATTTTTGTTTTAAATTCATGAAAGTGAAGTTTGATATCCAAAATGTATTTAAAAATATCTTTTTTAATTATTGGGGCTAGGGATGTACATTGTTCATTTAAAACTTTCAGATTCCTACCTAGGGTTTGGGATTCCGAATATAATATATGATAGTTTTTATGTTGAAAGATTTGAAATGGCGATTACTTTAATCTGTGAAGGTTATTTATTATATGTTTTGTCAAAAGATATGGCTTTGAGGTTTGTGTCTGATTTTTTTATTTGTTTATGTTATCAGTGTTAGTGTTAGTGTTAATGTTAGGGTTAGGGTTAGGGCTAGGGTTAGGGTTGGGGTTTCTTTTTGTTTACTTTATAAATTTGCAACTGGTTACATGTTCTTATTTGTATCTTCTTCATTATTTCAGGTGATTATGATGAACTTTTCACCATTGCACTTAATCACTCTGGTAAGTTTATTACCATAGGGAAAACAGTGTATTGTGGGGGTGGGATTGAATATGTATACTGGTGTGATGCAAATTTGATATCAATCGTTGAGCTTCATAACATGGCTAAGGAGATTGGTGTTAAAAATGACATGAGGTTCTACTATAGCAAGAGGGGGGTAGCTGATTGTTCTTAGTTGATTTTACTAAAAGATGACTCGGATGTAGTGAATTTGGTGTAGTGGGTTGATGATCAGAGGGTAGTGGCTGTTTTTATAGAACATGAGAATCTCACAAATGCTATTGAGTCTGAGTTGCCAAGTGTAGATGAGCCATTGCAGTCTATAGGATATGTTGTAGGGAATGAGGGTGTAGATTTTGATATAAAAGATGACAATGTGAGTGATGAGAGTGATGAGGATGATGAGAGTGAACTTGCTGGCATAGTTTATAGTGATGGTGAGTCTGTGTTGTCTGATTTCTCTATAGATAGTGAATATGATGTGTTAGATGATGATGTGTTGTTTGATGGGAATATAGATGTAGATGCTGAGTGGGGAGGGTTGAATATGCCAGATAAGCATATAATTAATGAAAGTGCATCAAGGTCTAAACAAATTGTTGTGGAAAAAAGAAAGATGCATCATGGTGCCCTAAGGTTTGACCATAAAGTAGATGGTAAAAACCCTAAGTTTGAACTGGGCATGTGCTTTCCTGACACAGAGACATTTAGGAAAGCCGTGAGACAACATGGTATTAATCAAGGGAGAGTTCTTCTATTCACAATCAATGAAAAGCATAAGGTGCAGGTTAAGTGTAAATATCAGACATGTCCTTGGGTTATTTATGCATGTAAAAAACAGAGTGAGGACACCATGATTGTTAAAACATTTAATGGCAAGAATAGATGTACTAGGAAGCAGAAAATCCCTCATGCTAATGTTGAGTGGTTAGCTAACACTTACAAGGATCAGATATGGACTAACCCCACCTGGCCAATGGAGTCCATGATGGCATTGATGCAAAAGGAGCAGAAGATTGTAGTGAGGAAGCATTTAATTTACAGGGCCAAGAGAAAAGTGTGTGAAATGGGGAGTGTTGCTGATTCTGAGCAATATGCCATGCTGTGGAGATATGCAACAGAGATCAAGAAAACTAATCCAAGCACAACAGTGAAGATCAAGTCAACTTTGATAAATGATAAGCCAGTTTTCAAGAGGTTGTACATATGTTGGGGTGCTTTGAAGAGAGACTTTCTAGATGGGTGCAGACCCTTATTTTGTCTTGATGGATGTCATCTGAAAAGCCATGCAGGTGGGGTTTTGCTGAGTGCTTGATGGGAATAATCACATGTTCCCTTTTGCATATGCAATAATTGAGAAAGAGAACAAGAAGTCATGGAGTTGGTTCTTAACTTTTCTGATTGAAGACTTGAACATTACCAACCCTCACCAATGGACTGTCATGTCAGATAAACAAAAAGGATTGGTAGATGCTATGGAGAAGCTACTGCCTAATGTTGAACACAGAAACTGTGTGATGCACCTGTATAAAAATTTCAAGTTGATCCATAGAGGGCTTGCATTGAAAAACTTACTTTGGAGTGCTGCTAGGGCAACAAGGGTGGTAGACTTCCATGGATGAACTGAAGAAAAGGGATGAAGCTGCATTTTAGTGGATGGTGCAAAAACCTCCCAAACATTGGTCCAGATCTCATTTCAGCACCTTTGCAAAATCTGACATTCTCTTGAACAACTACAATGAGAGCTTCAATTCTCAGATCTTGTGTGCTAGAAGCAAGCCAATCATTGAGATGTTGGAGGCAATTAGATTGAGCATAATGAAGAAGATGTATATGAAGAGGGATATAATGGCCAAATATGAAGGAGACATATGTCCCAAGATTGTAAAGATATTAGATGAATTGAAGAAGAAGGCACTAGGGTTCTGTGCACACTGGAATGGTGAAGATGAATTTGAAATTCAAAATGGATGGGGAAAGTCTTTCAGGGTGCATCTTGGACATCAAACATGTTGCTGCAAAATGTGGGAGTTGAGTGGCATTCCTTGTGCCCATGCCATATGTGCTATGTTTTTTCTGGGAAAGAATCCATAGGAGTACATTCATCCCTACTACACAAAGAAGACATACCTAAAGGCTTATTCAAACATGATGGGAGCATTGCATGGGTATGAGGTGTGGCCAGAGGTTGGAATTGAACCATTGTTACCTCCTATTTCTGAGAAGATGCCTGGCAGGCACAAAAAACACAACAGAAGGAAGGAGAAAGATGAAGAGAAAAAGAAAGAGGGAAGAGTTATTGATAAAAACCGGACAAAGCATTAGGGAGGAAAGGAGTGATAATGACATGCTCATTATGTCACAAAAAAAACCATAACATGAGGGGCTGTCCAGAGAATAAAATACAAGAGAAGAAAGAAGATATTCAGTTGGAGCCAAAAAGAAAGGTAATAATTTATATATTTTTATATTTTATATTTTTTACTTATTTATTTATATGACTAAAGTGCTACTTTCTCTTTCTCTCCTCTTGCTATTGAGAGTTTATGGAATGTAGGGAAGAAAAAAGATGCCCTCTGCTGAAAATCCAGCTCATGTGGACCCCACTGTAGGTGAGCATAGTCAAGGGGACCACACTCCAGTCAATATGGGGTTTGATGATGACCTACCACAGTCAGTATATGATGCATTGGATGCTTTTGATGCTGAAATGCTTTTTACTACACAACAGTCAGTAGTTGAGCCAATAAATGAGAAAAAAGTACTTCACCTTTTGGTCTTTAATGTGGACCTTAATTTATGATTACCAACCCTAATGCTTATGTGAATGCAGGACTCAAAAAAGAAAAGGAGCTGTACAAAAAAAATCTGAAGTCCCCATTGATTCATCAACAACATATGCTACATCCATGCCTGATGTATTGACTGAGGTATCTATCTATCTATATATATATATATATATATTTAATATTTTTGATGTTATAATTTCTAAGATTCTCTGTTTGGTTAGGCTGTAGACAAGGGAATGGTGACCACAAGGGCAAGGAAAAATGTTGCTCCTTCTACATCCATGTCTGATGTATTGACTGAGGTATCTATAAATACATATATATATATTTTTAATATTTTTGATGTTATAATTTTTGAAATTCTCTGTTTGGCTAGGCTGTAGACAAGGGAATGGTGACCACAAGGGCAAGGAAAAATATTCCTCCTTCTACACCCATGCCTGATGTATTGACTGAGGTATCTATAATTACATATATATAACCACATTTATTATGAGGTTCTAGTTTTTACTTAGTCTAATTTTGTCAACTGTAAAAAGCCATAAAAAACCCTTGGAGTTAGGCGAAAACTGAGTGTAAGGGTTCTTTCCTAACTACTAATATTATCTGCTATATTTTGTTGTATCCTAATTAAGTGTTAAGGTTCTTAATTTTACTTTCTTTGTGTGTAATAGGTGAAGAAGAACACTTCTGTCCAGGCTGTTTCTGGTGTTGATGAGTAGTCTGAAATTCTGGGATCCGTTTGGGTTCCCATGTCATGAAAAAACCTTAAGTTGTGCACTAGTGGGCCAAAATGCAGAATTAGTCCACTAACTTAGGGTAGTTGGGGATTTTAGTCCACCGAATACACGGGTGGCGATTTTAGTCCACTAATTTAAAAGAACTCGCACATTTAGTCCATTTCTGACCTGAAATTTGAATTTTGGCCGGAAATTGGATTTTGACCCAATTTTTGGGGATTTTGACCGGCCAACATGGGACGGGTGACGATTTTAGTCCACTAATTTAAAAGAAATAGCACATTTAGTCCATTTCTGACCTGAAATTCGAATTTTGCCCGAAAATTGGATTTTGACCCGATTTTGGGGATTTTGACCAGCCAACATGTCACATATGTGCTGACTTAATTTTTATTTTAATTATAAAAATTAATAATGCCACGTGGTATTTATTAAAAAAAATAAATAAAATAAAGTAAAAAAAACAAACAAAGAATCCGCTCGTGAGTGCTCAACCGGAAATCTCGACTAAACCGGCTTCTTCTAGGGATAAGAAACTTTGTCGTTTGGTTTTTTTCTCATCGCCGTCGTTGCCGGATTTTACCGCGAGATTTCTTCTCCGGCCGGCTGAGATGCTAATCCGATTCTTATTGGCAAAAATGTGAGGTTTGACGACGGATATTAACTGATAGCTTCCGGCGTGAGGTTTGATTGCGTTCATACCTTTTTTTTTAATTTGTTTTTCTGAATTCGAATGATTAGTAGGTTTATCTCTGGGTTCGTGTGCGTGTGGTTCAAAATTGAAATGCCAACTTTAGCTTAAAAAGTACAGAGATGATGTCTCCCAAGTCTTCTTCGTTTTTTTTACTTTATTTTATTATTTTTGTTTTAATAAATACCCACGTGGCATTATTAATTTTTATAATTAAAATGAAAATTAAGTCAGCACATATGTGACATGTTGGCTGGTCAAAATCCCGAAAATCGGGTCAAAATCCAATTTTTGGGCAAAATTCGAATTTCAGGTCAGAAATGGACTAAATGTGCGATTTCTTTTTAAATTAGTGGACTAAAATCGCCACCCGTCCCATGTTGGCCGGTCAAAATCCCCAAAAATTGGGTCAAAATCCAATTTCCGGCCAAAATTCAAACTTCAGGTCAGAAATGGACTAAATGTGCGATTTCTTTTAAATTAGTGGACTAAAATCGTCACCCGTGTATTCGGTGGACTAAAATCCCCAACTGCCCAAAATTAATGGACTAATTCTACATTTTGGCCTGCACTAGTGTCTTGAAACTTGTTTAGAGCAGCCTGAGTGTTTTTGTCGGTAGATGTTTTTTAATCTCTTGAAACTTGTTTAGAAACTTGAATGTTTTGTCTTTTGGGGTTATTTGGAACAATTAATAACCGTTTTAGGAACTTGAATGTTTTGTCCTTCATTAACATGTTTTGTATGTCCATGGATATGACCCTTCATTAACATGTTTTGTATGTTTGGATATGATTCCAGAAGTAATGTAATGGGATATCTTTTCTTTTTGTATGCTTAGCTTTTGGTAAATTTTGTATGGATTACAAGTTCTGATGCCATTTGAAATTGCACAAGTTCTGATTCCAGAAGATATTTTGTGTTTCATGTTCAATAAGGTTACAAATTTCACAAGTATATAAAGTTATTGGCCCATTATGATACATATACAAATGTTTGAAAACAAACAAAATATCTCCAAATTCATTAACCCGTTTAGAATTTTAAAACATGTTCGAAAGTGACATTACATACCATGAAAAAAGCTAACAATACCAGTTGCAAAGTACTCCAACATTCACCACATTGTCAACTTAAGCAAATTCACCCTAATTTTGTGTTTCATGTTCAATAAGGTTACAAAATTCACAAGTATATGAAGTCATTTGCCCATTAGGAGACATATACAAATGTTTGAAAATAAACAAAACATCTCCAAATTCATTAACCCATTTAACATTTGGAATTAATTTTAAAACATGTTCAAAAGTGACATTACATACCATAACAAAAGCTAACAATACCACTTGCAAAGTACTCCAGCATTCACCATATTGTCAAATTAGCAAATGGGACCCTAATGAGCAACAGACTTATACACATACATAACAATCCATGAACACACTAGTACCAACAACAACCATTTCTCCCTTCTTTTCTTCCTTGACAACTCTTCTTCAAGTCTGTTGGCTCACCTACGTAGTCCAAGAATTACCTGCTTCGATCACGTACACATCGGTGGATCGATCCACACAAAGTAATTGCATCCGTTGATCATCTACAATAAAGTTCAGAACTTAATTAGCCAACCCTAAATTGCCCACAATTTCGTTGATCACTTACAATAAGTTCCAAAAATCATCACACGCTTAATTGGCAACCCTAAGTTACCCTCAAATTCAAATTCAAAATGCCAAACTTACCACTAATTAACTTCAACTTGATGAATTGCCCATAAAATCAAAATCAAAACCAAAATCAACATAACTTAAAAACACCCTAAATTATAATTGTTTGTCCCTCGAAAATCAACACAGTATAAGAATAAACCCTAATTTTTGACTGATTTGCCCCCAAATTCGAAAACCCTAATTTTCAACTGATTTGCCCCCAATTCAAAAACCCTAATTTTCGACTGATTTGCTCCCAAATTTTTAAACCCCAATTTTCAATTGATTTGTCCCCAATTCAAAAACCCTAATTTTCCACTGATTTGCATAGATTGACCCCAAATTCAAACACACCTAAATTTCCCAAAACTAACCCTAATTTCTAAGTTCCTGTACCCAAAATCTGATAGATCTTTCACTTACCCGGTATTTTTCGCATGTCAAATACCTCCTCCCTGGGTCTAAGTCCGACCACATTGTTCTCTTCGCGGCAGATGCTACATAGTGGCACATATCATCCAAAAGCTTCTCAGCAGTTTGCCTCCACATTTTTAGAGCTTAATACGAAAGCTTCTCAGTAGCGATGAGAGATCGATGTGACTGCAATTTCCCGCCCCTCTCCCGACTGCAATTTCAGAGTCCCGAATGCAATTTCACCACTTTGCCTCCAAAATATTAAAAAGTGGACTAACCAGGTGATATGTAACCAGTCCGCCTTAGCTGATATGCGAAATGACCAAATTACCCATTGGAAAACCAGGTGATGTGGACTAAAACAACAAAAAAAATGGTGTAGGGGGTAAATTGTAAAAGATGCAAAGTTTAGATGACTGTTTGTCTCAAAAAAAGAGTTGGTATGGTAACCGTCAAAATCGCTATAGTCTGAGGGGCAAAAAGTTTTTTTTCCCTACAAATAATTAAAACCCAACATCTAAATTTTAATTATGAGAGTGAATCAATGATATAGCATAGTTAGTAGAAGTGATTATTAATAAAAATATACAATTCTTTTATATTTTTCACTTTTATCTAACGTCTTATAAATTAATTTAAAAATTACTGAATATAAATTTATCGCAACGAAGTGCGGGTCAAATTCTAGTAGCACTTAAAGCCCCACAGAATTAGCCTCACATCTAATTTGAAATCAAATAGTATGTAATATAGCCATGTAGATCAAGCAGTTCATGCAATTCAAGGCCCACAATCAAATTGCAGAATAATCCCCAAACAGAAGAATAATTACACAAAACACCCAATCAAACATAAAGTGCAATTAGGTCCAAAAATAATTAATCACAGAATACTCCACATAAATTCGTACAAACTGCATTAAGGTCCCAAAAAATCTAATATTTAATAAAATCACCCTAAATAATTAAGAAACTGCAATCAGGCCCCAAAAATTGAACAAACTCAGATCAGCCCCCAAATCCTCGACTTTAGTACCAAAAGGCCATCTTCTCTACTGAGACAGCAAGAGCCAAGACCCGTCGCCCTACCATCCCGTAGCCACCACCACGGCCAATGTCGTTTAGCCTACCGCTGATGCCTAATTCTTAAACGTTGAGGAGCTAGCCCGCCGCTGCGTGCCGACCCAGCAACCTCACCATCTACAACCCAATGCACCATCCCCAGAACCCCTTTTGTAGACACGCCGCCCAAATAACCAGAGAGACGGTGAGAGAGAAACGCAACTGCAAAGGCCAAAGATGGCCGTTTTCCACCTCTCTTCGTTGTCTGGTACGTCTCGGCAGTTAACGGAGATGGGTTGAGGTGGTGTGTAGGTGGCCTAAGTCCTGGTGCCACTGCCTGTCTCGCCTCCAAACGCCGCCGCTCGATGACACCAAGATTCCAGATCGTCGGGCCGTCGACGGAGGAGAAGGATTCGCCCTTATCGGCCGATTTTCAGAAAAACAGGGAAGAAGGGGTCTGTCGGTGGTTCTTATCGGGTGTGTAGAGCCATAGAGGCATATAGGGTTTATAATTTCTGAATTAATATTAGGGCGCGGGTATACACACCCCAAAATATTATTAGTTGATCCCAAAATTTTTTAGACAAAAATAGTTATAAATGATTAGATTAAAATAATCTTATCAAAATATATAATTAAAAATAAAAAAAATATTTTCTCACCTGTTCCAAAACCCTTGTTTCTGCAATTATTTCAATCGCCAATAAAAAAAAAAGACTCAATCAATCCGTCACCAGAATATTCCTTTCTTAATTGTCATCACAATGCACAATGCAGATTACACCTCAATCCCCTACTACCAGGAACAGCCCAACCACAAGGGTGCCTCGACCCCTTCCCCGTCGGGTCGCTGCCGCTAGTAGCGTACGGTAGGGCCGCGAAGCACCGGATGATCGACGACTGCCTGAGCGAGTTTGAGGAGAGAGAGACTGTGAAGCTCATCCCATAATTTTATTTTATTATTATTATTTTTATTTTATTTTTATTATTATATTATTTATTATATTATAGGGGTAAAATGGAGTATTTGTGGGGTTGATTTAGTAAAAATAAATGTATTTTAAAAATTTTTGAGGTATTTTTATCAATTGAGTCAACTAATAATATTTTGGGTGCGAATATCCGTACCCTTAATATTATAACTTTTATTGTTTTCAATCATAAATTTTGATGAAATAATGGGAGGGGAACAAAACAGAAAACCCTAATTTTAAATGGGAAGAGCCGCAAGGATGGCATACTGAGCAATTTCAGTATACTAAATACAAGACCAAAGTACAATAGTGAACTTAAATTCAGAAAAAGAAATTAAACTTCATATAACGACATGCTTCATATAACGATAATCGAGGCCGTCGAAAAGAAACTAAATCCCGTAACAATATATACTCCTACTTATCAATTAAAATTTCCCATAATTTCCTATTTGATACTAATTAGAATTTCCATAATCTCCTATTTAATTGTATTAGGTATTTGCTCATTAAATTCATATCAAATTCCAGTAATGATAAGACTTCTTATATTAGATCACTTAATTAAGTTCATAATAATAATAGGATAAATGACAAATAATATATGTAGCCCACTTTATTAAGGAAATTAATTAATTTCCAACGCAAGTAACATTAAAATAAATAAATAAAATAATTGAATCCAAGGTTCGGGCTGAAGCTAGCCTATATAATCCCACAACTCAAAACAAACATATACATATATATGGCCGAGACAAACAAATCCGAAACAGATATGGCTGAAGAAGGCCAGCAGCACCCAACCACCAACGCCGCCGATTTGGCCAAGGAAAGAAAAGTGAGGCTCCGCCGTGTAGACTCCCTTGACATGGAGGCCGGAAAGCCCAACCATCATGCCTCCCACCAGGTCCTTCTTCTTTTTATTCTTATATTCAAATTCGCTCTTGACGATATCAAATAATTAATTTTTTATTATTTCTCAAAATATTTTAACATTCAAGTTGGATAACAACTTTGAATCTGGCGTTTCAAAGCTTAGGAGTGATATATGGAGACATCGGGACTTCACCACTCACTTTCAGTGACGGCCGCATTGAGCACAAAGATGACTGTCTCTCATCATTTACACCTTTGTCTTGCTCCCTTTGATCAAATATGTCTTCATCGTCTCGTCTTGAAGGCTAATGACAACGGCGATGGTATGTAATATTAATCCACACATGTTTCTATTTAGTCGTTATATAATAATCATAAATATCGATCGTCATATTGATCATTCTGGTCTGCGTCCAGAGATTTGGCACCGATAAAGTCGGGTATTCATTTGCACCGGCCATATGCTTATGGTTTCTATTCATAAGTGGGATTGGCTTATATAACTTAATCAAACATGACGTGAGCGTCTTGCGTGCATTCAATCCGAAATATATAGTTGATTACTTCAAAAGAAATGGAAAGAAAGGATGGATATCTCTAGGTGGGGTTGTTCTCTGCATCACAGGTGCGTGTTTGTAACACCTACGTGCTTTGTGCCCATAATCCAATTACTTATTAATTGCTTTACTAATTTTATTATCAGGAACCGAAGCCATGTTTGCTGATTTAGGCCACTTCAACGTACCAGCTGTCCAAGTTAGTTCTTCGCATTATTTTGCAGTGTTGTGCTTATTTTTTCCCCGGCATCGGGCTTACAAGTTTGTGATAAACTATCTATGCGTATTCATTCCTCAGGAAGAACTTCAGAGAAGGGGAGAAAGTGATGGCCATACCTCGGACCAGGCTTCTTAAAGTTGGGATGACATATGAAATATGATGACTTTGCTTTGTTTGACATATACAGACTATACATGCATTGCATGCAGAGGCGGATACAAAAAAATTTATTGGTGGGCACCGACACAATAATTTTTTTATTTATTAAAATTATACTCAAAAAATTATCATTAAGTAACAAGTATAAAATCTAAAAAAAGGTTTAGGAAAAACATATTACTATTATTCTCATTGAGTTATCATATTTTGTAATCGACTTACAATTGTATCATGCTAATAATCAAATACAACTATTTCTCTAGATCTGTAACTAAAAGTATTTATGCAATATTTGATTTCTCATGCTATTATATAATTTTATTTTACATAAGGTATTTTGGAAAATACTCTTTCTACACTCTATTGTCAGAGGAGAAGTAACACTAACTTCAAAAGACATTAAACTTTAAGAAATTTTAATGCTATTATGATTTCTAAGAACAAATGACTGCAATTTAAGTATATTAAATACCAATGGCAGTTGTTATTTCTTTATTTGATATGTCGACAAAAAGAATTGTAAGTGACCAAATGCACAAATTAATAACGTATTCCCAACAACTGGTATAAAAAATATATCAAAATTTCATAAAAAATAAGAATCATCAACGTTTAGGCTCAAACCTTCACGAAATATCACCAAAAAAATCATTTTACATCACTTATTCTAAAAATTTAAAGATTAGGGCTTAAAATTTTAAATAAAAAAATTAACTAATGTAGAAATTAATACACTTTTTTTTATTTAAACTAAGAGAAACTCAATTATTTTTTATAATTTATATATATATATATATATATATATATATATATATATATATATATATATATATAATAAAAAAAAAAAGGAATTTGGGGGGGCTTGTGCCACCACGCCCCCAAATACATCCGCCCCTGATTGCATGCATATATATATCTCTGTGGATTGGGTTTTCTGTATAATTCAATAATATGCCTTCAATTTTCTCCTTGATTTTTCTTTTTTATTTCCCCCTGCATGTCATGACTGTATGTACGAGCAAGGTTTGAGCTCCATTTATTTTGTAACCAAGTTGTGAAATGAATGGGATATTATTGAATTGTTTGTTAGGGAATTATAATAATCATAAATCATAATCATAATAATCATAATCATAATAATAAGTTACTCCTTGTTTTTTAACCCAATAACTTGAGTATTTAATTGGAATTTAAGTGTGTTTGTCTTGTTAGGGAGTGTCATCTATTTGTAATTGGAAAGGACAAAAATATTCCCATTTTGGTTTAAAAAACTAAAGAAGATAAAATTTGCCAAATGTTTTATTCTCGTTTATATGTTTCACTCATCCACATTTTAAAAAGAATCGACAATTTTGAGTTGATATCGATAGCGAGAATCAAGATTAGAGTTCTCCGTATGCACTTTGTAAGTTCTTCACTTTTGTATTTGAAATTTATCATCATTTGGCCTTATAATAATTTCTAGGAGTTTGCTGTTTATCTGTTACGCTACAGTATTTATCCACATTTTGAAGGTAGAAATATAATTCAGTTCGAGCAGTATCATTTTTCACTACTCGACCCTAACATGACTTCTCGCCCCAAATATTATTTATTACTCGACCCAAACTTTTTTATACTACTCGAACCAATCATAAAAAAATATTACTCGATCCAAATATGACCTCTCGCCCCAAACATTATTTACTACTCAACCCAAACTTTTTTATACTAGTCGAACCAAACATAAAAAAATATTGCTCGATCCAAACATAATATCTCGCCCCAAACATTATTTACTACTCGACCCAAACTTTTTTATACTACTCTAAACAAACATAAGAAAATACTGTCCAATCCAAAAATAACCTCTCACCCCAAACATTATTTACTACTCGATCAAAATTTTTTATATTACTCGAACCAAATATAAAAAATACTATTCGGTCCAAACTTAACCTCTCGCCCCAAATTTTTAATACTCGAACCTAATATTTTTAAACTACTCGAACCAAATATAAAAAAAATATTGTTTGGTCCAAACTTAACCTCTCGCCCCAAACATTTTAACTACTCGAATATTGCTCGACCCATATATTTAAACCTCTCGCCTCAAATACTTATACCTTTATTATTACTTATAAATTAATGATGATTTTATTTTGTTAATATCATGGCAGATGGAGGATGTGAAGTTACTATTGTGCATCGTGGTTATTGGGACAAAAAAGATTACATGCTTGGGAAGAGACGATCACTTACGTATCATTACATGATATGAGTTATGATGCACTTTTGGATGTGATTCACTCGGAAATGAGGGGTGTAGGAGAACAACCGAGTATCCATTGCATTGTTTGATGCTTAATGAAGAAAAAGTTAAGAAAATTGTTACATTGTCGTGTCGTGATGCAACTCATAAAGTTTATGTCACTGTAGAATCAAAACAACAAGCATTTGATTGCGGCACAATTTTCGGCTGTGGAAGCTCTAGTTCTCCGCAAGCGAGGGGTAGAACTGTGGGCATTTAAATTTCGTTTGGCTACGACAATATAACAGGAGTGACCAGTCCATTTCCATTCGACTACAATTCAACACAACAAGGCAGTGAAACTTGGAATGCTTCTGAACGTGCACATATTTTACCAACTCCTATGTCGAATATCGCGAGTTTGAGTAAAATGACTTATGAATCTTTTGGTGAGAAAAATCCTCGCATGAGTGTCCAAAATCATGATATTCATTACAACAGGGTACTCAAAGAGTCTGATGAAGATGAGGGAGATGCAGAATATGTTGACTATGAAGAGAATGATGAAAAATGAGGTCGATGATTGTCAAGAGAGTGATGAAGATGAAGTGGGAAATGAAGATGATGATATTAACTTCAATTATGAGGTATTGCAAAAGTTAATATATGATGAAATACTATGGGAAGATGATGACTACTTCGTTGAAGAGATCATTAATCGTAGTGAGAGCGATAATTCGATACCTACAGATGTTGCAACTGAAGATAACTCAGATAATTGAACGTGTTATCATATTGGTCAAAGAGTACGAAGACCACCTCTATTAGTTAATAATCAGGGGGACATCCATGCCGAGTCAAGGTCAAGTACTTGGACAATTCCTGGAGCATCATTTTATACCACTGATTTCGATTCGATCCAATTTAAGCAGGAGAATGTTGATCATGAGAATGTTGGTAACCTTTTTTTCTTCATGTTTCAAACTTTTGTAATAGTATCTATCATTAATTTATTGGAGATTCTACGATACCGTGACTATTATATTTACTCAATTATAATTATTAGATCATTTCAAAAAAATAAGTAGTGAGATAGGAGGATGAGTGACATTGTATCTTCACAACACCGTAGTTATTTCCTAATTTATTATGGAAATGTTAATAAAATTAATAATTTAAAATTACAAATTGCTAAAAACTAAAAAGAAGCATTTAGTAAGACAAACACCTTTCCCCGCCAAGATTTGTGCAGCTAGAGAACACGTATTTTTACCAACTGCCAAAATTGTCTTGCTAAACAGATTCATTTTGTATTATTCCTCTCCATAACATATAACTATAAGACTCTATTGATTCAAAATACAAAAGGCGATGTATAATAATAATAATAATAATTAAAAAAGGCAAAGAGATGCATGAGTTCACCGCAATATGCAACGAGGTAGAGAATCAAATTTGAATTCCATAAACCTCAGAAAAGTTTTAAAATTACATAAACTCCCCTGAGATTTGATTTTGACATACTGTTAGTGGATTTTACTATCAAGTGTTTTGGAGCCAAACATAAAGTTTAACAGTTTTACAAAATGCTCTTATAAATTTCATAAGTTTTAAAGCATCTTAGCAGACAATCAAAACTTGCACTCCATAATTTAGATGTACTTCTTAATGATTTGGCATTAACAGACTTGCCAAGCAATCAGAAACAAGAATAAGATAAACAAAGAGAACTTACAGGCCACAGACTAAATTTATTATCACAAACAATGGGGCAGTTATTAAACAACAATACACATATAAGATATGTAAAAGGATAGCAATAAAAACTCAACTAAAGCTTCATCACAAAATATCAACACTTTATTCTCATGAGTTTAACGTCTGTAATCTGTAGGAAAACCAACTAAAAGTTCCCAATATTATTAACAAAAAAAAAGTCTCATATGATGCCCTGGGGGTGTCGAGTGTGGGCCCCACACATCAACTTGGCATGGTCTCAAGGATCGACCAGAAATTATGTGCTCATAACTTTTGTTACTATCCATGTTGTACCAAGTAATTACTATCTCACTCAAATGTAATCACCAGAAATAAAAACATCTTAGGCCAATAATCGTCCCCAACAAGTAGACAAGCAAAGTCACTTTCTATAACATATTCCATCTTTCATGTAACTCATCAATCATTCTTCGTGAAACTTAAATTTCACGAGCAACACTCTGCAAACATATCTATACAACTTACACCTTTACAAGCACACAGAAACTTATATATTATCTTTTCACATGAAATGTAACTCAGAGACACTGCAGCAACCATAGAAACTCAAACCCATGAGCGGCATCAAAAATAAATCAATATAATGATTGAACTCTTTTATGTACAAAACCTACTTCATCATAATCACATGAAACAGGGCATCACCAACACATATTCAATCATATATTTGTTTCTAAGCATAAACCCATCGCAATGCCGAAACATATAACATAAAAAGATTACAGAACAACCAATCTCAACAAAGTTACCATAACGGAGCTTTATGCAAGCTATTTTTCATTTTTAACACACATTTCTCGCTTTAGTTTACTTCTTTTCAGTTCAGCAACCATTCCACATATCAGATCCTTATTAAAAGTTTATGTTTACAATTTTTCTGACATCACTAATCCATGCAGACGAAAAGAAAATAAGCATAAAAAACCCCTTTAGCTTCATATCCAACAACATTTCACCGCAATGTGATCGAGCTAGAAATGATTTACTCATGACAGCATGCATATATTCATAACAAACCAGCAATCAACAAGTACGCAATCAGTAAATAGAGCGTTAACATAAAACCATACCCATTCTTAACAAAAACTTCAGAAATGCCATAGAAAACGAATCCATACCCATTCATAACAACTAGTAAATAGAGAACTAAATTAACATCCATACCATGCCCATTCATAACACCTAGTACTTCGATATTCAACTACACTTAAACATCAGATACCATAATTAGAAACTCTAATACTACCTTTTACAAACTTCGTAACAACAGCAGCAACCAACAGCAAACTTGTCAAACCTCAGTAATAAACAAAACTTCATCTCTATCATTCAGATTCAGTCCCACAAACTAATTTCCTGACCATCAATCAGTCCTATTCAACAACGGTTCTTTAACAGCATAACAATCTTACAAGTATTCCACAACATACTCAATACATATATGTCCCGGCAAATCATCATCACTATGTATCGCACAACAATATTTAATCAATTTCAACAAAATAAAGACAAATCAGACAAATACATCGACTAATTTCCGAAATTACCTCTCTGTCACTATTGCTTTCCAACAACATTCTCCAAATACCACTTGTAGGTATCTGTAAGCCCGTCCTTAAGCGAAACCTTGGGCTCCCATCCCAAACCCGCAAGCTTCGAGCTATCCATGAGCTTTCTAGGCGTGCCATCGGGCTTACTCGAATCCCAAACAATTTCCCCTTGATACCCCACCACCTCCTTCACCAATTCTGCGAGCTCCTTAATCGTAACCTCTTTCCCACTCCCCACATTGACATGCTCAAAACCACTATAATTCTCCAATAGGAAAACAACCGCGTCAGCTAAATCATCAACGTGCAAGAACTCGCGCAACGGGGTCCCACTCCCCCAAACAACCACGCGCTCCACGTTGCTCGATTTCGCTTCGTGAAATCTACGTAGCAATGCGGGCAGAACGTGGGAGTTTTCGGGGTGGAAATTGTCATTGGGGCCGTATAAATTCGTCGGCATCGCGGAGATCGCGTCGAACGAGTGCTGGAGGCGATACGCCTGGCACATTTTGATACCAGAGATCTTGGCGATAGCATACCATTCGTTGGTGGGCTCCAGCGGGCCGGTCAGTAGGGCGGATTCGAGTATGGGCTGCGGGGCGAATTTGGGGTAGATGCAGGAGGATCCGAGGAAGAGGAGTTTTAGGGTTTTGTGTTTAAATGCGGAGGAGATAACGTTGGTCTGGATTTGAAGGTTGACGGTGATAAAATCGGCGGGGTAGGTGTTGTTGGCGTGGATGCCACCGACTTTAGCGGCGGCGAGGATGACATATTGGGGTTTGTGGGCGGCGAAGAAGTCGTCGACGGCGGATTGGGATGTGAGGTCGAGGTCGGTGTGGGTGCGAAGGAGAAGGTTGGTGTAGCCGAGGGAGGGTGAGCCTGCGGACAACGGCGGATCCGACCAGACCGCGGTGGCCGGCGATGTATATGGTGGCGGATTTGTCGATGGGAGATTGATCCATTGGGTGCGACGTTGAAGATTGGGTTTTGGAATAATGGGAAATGTTCAAAAGGCGGAGAGTTTGAGTGAAATTTTGAGTTCGATTAAGGGCTTGTTTAGCAGCATAAATTACCCATGATTGCGGCTAGGGGCGTTGAACCGCTTATTAATCGGTTAATTAATTAATCGACGGTTAATTTAATCGGTTTATGGTTAAATGTAATCTAAACCGGCTGAGAACCGGTTAAGGTTACGGTTAAACTGGTTAACCGAATCGACGGTTAACCATCGATTTTTATTTTTTTTAAAATTAAATTTAGAAATTAAATAAAATTTGAATAATTGAACTTAAATAAAATTTGAATTTTTGAATTAGTATGAGATAAATAAAATTTGAATTTTTGAAGTAAAAAGTTTTTATTTATTTTGAAAAAATAAATTTAAAATGACTTGATTTTAATGCTAATATTTACAAACAACCAAATTAACAAGACGATGACATTTATTTCAAAATAACACAACAAATTCACATTACAAATTAAATTATAAGATTTTTTGAAGTAAAGATTTTAAAAAAATATTTTTTTTTAAAAGGACTTGATTTTAATTCTAATATTAGAAATTAAAATTAAAATTTAACTTTTAATATTATAATTAAATTGTCTACGTATTCTCGAAAAGGAATCAAAGTACACGTAATTCTTTTACTTACCTCACTTACCTTCTTACCTATTCGTCGTTGTCGTTGCTTTCCGAAGTGGTATCTTAATAGTCGCTCTCTTCACCTTCATCCAATTGCATTTCTTGTTCTCGTTTTTCGGCTTTCACCCAATCGTTCATCAACATTTGATTTTCAAGGTTTTTGGATGTTAAGGTAGACTGATGCTTATCTAACATATAGCCTCCCGTGCTGAATGCCTGTTCAACAGAAACTGTCGAAACAGGAACGACAAGGACCTCCCTGACAATCCTAGAGAGTGTGGGAAAAATACTGGCCACTTTCGACCAAAACTGCACAAGATCGTTAGTAATACCATCGGGGGTTTTTGGAACCGAACTCGCTTCAAAAGTCCCTAAATAACTATCTGATTCAATTGACCGACTAGCACTAGCCCTTTGCCGTTTTCGTTTAGTATCTTCAATCAATCTCATGTATGGGGCTATAGCTCCTCGAGGGTCGTTGGGTCTTGTAGTAGAAGTGACAGGGGAAGGAAACACATTAACATCACTAGAAGATGAAGATTGATTGTAATCATTAAAAAGTTGAACTAAAGATTGTTGTGCCTGGTGAGCAACACTAATAGGGTTAGGAATTGGAAGTCTACAACCTTCTAAAAAAGGTCCTAATGCATCGTAATAAGCTTTAAGTGAGTTTTAAATACCCTCCATCCGATAATCCGGGTCTAAGATTTTTGCAATCAAAAGAACCTCGGGAATGTAATGAAAATATTTAACCCATTTACTCAACATAGTATCGATACATTCACCTAATTCAGAGTTATGGTATAAATCACTACTAACAAGTACTATTTGAATACAATGATCAACAAATATTGAGGAGGTAGGATAATAAACAACGGATAAAGCCACGACGACATCGTTAAAAGTTTTTAAAAGGGACATCATATTATAGCAATCATCCCACATATGCGAACAAAGCGATATCTGTTGGGATTTGATGGTGCCGTCGCGCAGCGGAAAACAAAAATTTTTTAAATAAAAAAGAATTTGAATCGTATTCAAATTGACGACGGCCCATTTTAATTTCAATTAATTCAAACAATGTTTTAAATTTCTTTTCAATGAAACAATTCGACTTTCGTAAAATCGACCGAGCATGATACGTTTCTATAAATCATGTATATATATAACAATAATATATATATATATATATATATATATATTCAGTTCGTAAGTAATCGTACTTACGAACTTGGGTGTACAAACTCGAAAACTATATTACTTTTCAAACGTTTAACATCAATATAATAAAAAGTAATATATGAAAAAATAAAACAAATTGTATCAAACTCTTGATACACAAAATACTCGTCGCCTCGGTATGATGATCTTTTTCATTGGTTACGCAACTTCAAAGATTTTCGTGATTAAGATCGTGGCTTCAAGTCTTGTGGCAAAGTTTCTGATTAATATATTAATATATATATATATATATATATATATATATATATATATATATATATATATATATTTATATATATATAATATATATATATATATATATATGATTTATAGAAACGTATCATGCTCGGTCGATTTTAGGAAAGTCGAATTGTTTCATTGAAAAGAAATTTAAAAAATTGTTTGAATTAATTGAAATTAAAATGGGCCGTCGTCAATTTGAATACGATTCAAATTCCTTTTTATTTAAAATTTTTTTGTTTTCCGCTGCGCGACGACACCATCAAATCCCAACAGTGGTATCAGAGCTACTGGTTTTTTAAAATCAATTAATTGCTTATGTGTTTTTACTTTCGAGAGAACGTATGCATGCTCGGTCGATTTTAGGAAAGTCGAATTGTTTCATTGAAAAGAAATTTAAAAAATTGTTTGAATTAATTGAAATTAAAATGGGCCGTCGTCAATTTGAATACGATTCAAATTCCTTTTTATTTAAAATTTTTTTGTTTTCCGCTGCGCGACGCACACCATCAAATCCCAACAGTGGTATCAGAGCTACTGGTTTTTTAAAATAACGTATCCATGCTCGGGTCGATTTTAGGAAAGTCGAATTGTTTCATTGAAAAGAAATTTAAAAAATTGTTTGAATTAATTGAAATTAAAATGGGCCGTCGTCAATTTGAATACGATTCAAATTCCTTTTTATTTAAAATTTTTTTGTTTTCCGCTGCGCGACGACACACCATCAAATCCCAACAGTGGTATCAGAGCTACTGGTTTTTTAAAAT
>BMAC01000277.1:598798-619169 GCA_014905375.1 Phtheirospermum japonicum | reverse complement strand
GTGAAGTTTGCAAAACAAAATTGATGGGGGGTTTAGGGGTTAGAGGGATTGAGAACTTCAATATAGCTTTATTGGGAAAATGGATGTGGCAGTTTTTGTGTGAAAAAGAGAGTCTTTGGAGTGTTCAAGAAAAACTAAATGGGTCAAATGAAGTGAAGTTTGCAAAACAAAATTGATGGGGGGTTTAGGGGTTAGAGGGATTGAGAACTTCAATATAGCTTTATTGGGAAAATGGATGTGGCGATTTTTGTGTGAAAAAGAGAGTCTTTGGGTGAGGGTTTTGGAGTCGAAGTATGGAGATGGGTGGGGGAGAGGGAGTAGTGTTATCCCTAGAGAGTTAAATGGGAGATTATCAGGGTGGTGGAGGGATATAATTAATATAACGACAGAGTATGGTGGGGAGTGGTTTTATGAAAATCTAAGAACGGGTGTTAGGGAATTGTCGAAGGATTTCTTTTTGGGAAGAGGTGTGGGTGAGAGGCGTTGAAGTCAAGATTTCCTAGGTTATTTAGTATTAGTTTTGATAAAAATAAGAATGTAGGGGAGACGGGGGTGTGGGAGGGGAGTGAGTGGAGATGGGTGTGGAATTGGAGACGTCAATTTTTGATTTTGAATTAACTACTTTTGATGACATGGTGTCTCTTGTGAGCAGATGTAGTATAAATGAAGAGCTTAGTGATGCTTGGAGATGGAGAGGTTCGCCAAGTGGAAAATACGTGACAAGAGATGCATATGGGCTACATAAACCGGAGGAAGTCTTGAACCAGAATACAGAGAGAATGGGGAAAGCTTTTAAGTTGCTGTGGAATAAGTTTGTACCACCAAAAGTGGCTGCACATGCGTGGAGGCTGGTTCGAGACCGGTTGCCAACAAAGTTGAACCTGAAAAAGCGGGGGATTGAGCTTTCAACAGAGAAGACATTATGTACTTTTTGCCGGGAAGAGGAAGAATCAGCGGAGCATATTTTCTTTGTATGCAAAAGATCCTAATATTTGGATGATGATATTTGATTGGTTGAAGACACCGGTGGCGATTCATTTGCAGGCATCCCATAATATCCTCTTTCAAAGTCAAAATTTGAAAGGTAAAAGAGGTAAATTGGTGTCGATTTGTCTTTGGTTGGGGGTAGTGTGGGTCATGTGGAAGTGGAGGCATAATAATGTGGAGATGGTGGAGGACAAAATGGTGGAGGAGATTAAGGCTAGAACATGGAGTTGGATTAGTGTTAAGGATCCTTTGGGGTCTAGTTTCTCTTTTAAAGATTGGATTGCAAATCCTAGATCGTTGTGTTAATTACTAAAGTTGTATTTGGTACAATGTTTTTAGGTATTTTTTGTACCCTTTTATTTCAATGATATTCTCTTTTCTGAAAAAAAAAAATACCCATTTAACGAAGTTCATAATACCCATTTAACGAAGTTCATTTGTTATTAATCAATTTATGTTAATTAATTTAAATATAAATATTAATTTGTTATTATTTAGAATGCCCTTTTGTATGTTTAATTGTTTACATAAAATGAAAAAATATTTTTAATTTATTACAAAACACCCTAAATATTTATTAATCACAAAACATCCATCAAATTATAAATATATTTTACAAAACACCCTTAATTAATCATAAAATTTAAAATCATAATATCATAAAACTTAATCAATCATAAAATCCAATTCCATGTACACCCGTAATTAATCATAAATTCCCTTCTCGAACGCGAGCATATCGCCTAAATCGAGAGACGAGCTCATGAATATGAAGAAATTTCACTCCTATTCGTGATGATTTTCTTAGTATTTTGGAGTTGGGCTTTCTTTAGCGTCATCCCTATTCGTGACCTAATTTTTCGCTCCTCGCAATTCTTTGGTCAAACACGCAGCGGTGAGCTTGGCTCTAAAATTCCGGCAACCTGTGAAAACTTTTGTTCCCCATGGCGAAGAAATGTAAAAACAAGAAAGCAAATTGGAGGACTCTGAAACACTTCGAAGATATTCCAGCCAACTCAACTTCAGGTATTTTGGCTAAACCTTTACTTGATAAATCTGTTGAGGATGGATTGGACGATGGGGTAGAAAAAGAGATGCCTTTCCCATTGCCATTGTAGGTATTGATGATGGGAGGGACGTGAAGAACAAAATTCAGACTTCGCCCATTGATATGCAGACTGAGATCTTGAATGCCCACCATGTGTTGAAAGAAATTTTTCAGAGAAAAAAGGTGTTGTGCATCACGAACCTGACTCAAACTTGCAAAATATTACCAAGCAAGTGCTCGACGAAATGGCCCACAGAAAATTACCTAAAAAACAAGGGGATGCAAACAACACAATCGACAAAAAAAATCCGAAGGGGCGGGGACCGATAAGGGAGCAAACGACAAATCGTATGTTGTCCGTCTAAAAAATAGCAGGGACCCAGATGCCGGTTTTCAGCTCGTTTTTTATCCAACTTTGGAAGACGATATCGTGAATATCCCCGAGGAGATTTTGGACGTTGGAAATAATTTTGGCTACGCACTCGTTGGATACTTTCCCTCTAGACATCCGGGGCAAGTGGGGCTCGATAAGATTGTGACATTTTGGAAAGTTCCGACACGAATTTTTCCTAACGTCAACGGATGGATTACTTTCGTTTTCAAGACGGAAAAAGACCCGGACTTGGTTCTCGCTGGGGGGCCATATACGATATTTGGGAGAACCTTGCTGCACAAACTCATGCCAGAATGGTTCAAGTTTGGGGACGACGAGATAAAAACATTGCCAGAATGGTATTTAATCACTATTTATTAATTATTTTTATTATTAAATAACTTGTGTTAAAATGTTTAGATTAAATTAATTAATAGTTTTATTTACATACTCAGAAAAACTCTAAAAATATATTACATTCTCAACCCGTGTCTAATATCAATTCATTAATTAGTGTTATAATTATTAATTAATTTTATATTTTAATATTTTGATTGAATTAGTTAATAAGTTTTAGTTACATACTTAGAAAAAATAAAAAAATGTCAATTCTCAACCCGTCGCATTGTAACGGTGTCTAATCAATATTTATTACTTATCATTATATAAGTTTATATTTTATGTTTAAATTTAACTTATTAATAATATTTGGTTAAATACTTAGATTATTGTAAATAACTCATAATTTACTTATATAAAATATTTAAAATTATAAAAAAAATAATTTCAAATTTTGTTATAAATAAAAATTATTTCAACTTATATATATATTTTTCTAATTAAATATGACTTATTTATATATTTTATATTAGGAGAATAAAAAATATTTAATTAGACAAAATATAGTCGTAGATATATATTAAATTAGGTCAAATATAATAAAAGAAAAATATTAAATTATTAGATGTGAGGCTCAGATGACACCGATGCACTAGAATATTTTCCGTAACAAACAAAGCGTGAGAAACTGCCATATAAATAAGAAGGATTATGCATTGATACATAGAGGAGATAATAAAATATCATAAGAGAACGCCAATTCTCTTCCCCATTTACCGCGATAACTCAACATTTCTATTTTAAAAATAAGCGTGTCTCCGTATCCGATTCGTGTCCCGAGTCCGTGCAACTTAGTTGGTGACAAATGTCAATACTGACCTAAGTAATCTTCTTTCTTGAATCATAGTATACATCCTAAGTTTTACATAACCAAGAAAAACCAATCTAAAGAATTCCATTACCCTACAATGGTGCACACAGCCAAATCAACATTCAAATGAGGTCTTTAGCATAGAAAGACCATATTCAATAATCAACATCTTAGTCTCGTCGATAAAAAAACTAAGATAATAGAAATATATTCTACTTTGAAGCAGTCCAATTACAACCAAATTTCTAACTCCAACATCAGCAACACACTCATAATCCAAGAGATACACTTCAATATGTCAGTCTACAGACGAGTTCAACTAACTTGTGCGTGTAAATTGTATAGTGATTTACAGACACATTGAAACCAGCAAGAGAACAAGAAAAAGGAAAACAAAACTAAAAGACATGAGTCTGAAGAAACAGCCAAACATCTGTACATTGCTTGGAGCTGTCAACAAGCAAACATCTCTAGACCGCTGGTATATTGGCAAAGGAGAAGCCTTTGTAACCCTTGTAAGCACAGTAGGCTATCCGCGTGTAATAGAACCCAGTATAGCGATAAATATCCCTGAAATACATCATTGAATTTAAAATTAAAAAAAAAAAAAAAGAGGTTAGCAAATTGTGAAGTGAAGAGTGACTCGTTATCTGTAATGACAATTATGAAGATATATGCTAGGCCAAATGCCCATGGATGAAAAAGTGAAATCAAATAAAGAATTTCTGTCATCAAAATATATATATACTATAACGAAATATGCTACTGCACTGCAAAAGCTATTCTGAAACTTTTTGGATTTTCACAACACATTTTTTTTCCATCGTTAGATGTACATTCCAAGAATAGTATGCAGATTTCTCATGCTTATGTCTTATATATGTAACGAGAAATAACCACATACACGAAAGGATTATCTAGGTTCCACTGTTGACATATCCATATCAATCTGAATACGAGAAATCATAAAATTCTTCATGTCCATTTGAATTTAAGGAAGAAATTAACCTCTCTTATTTGTTTTCCATTTACTTCTACAATGACGAGTGGGATGCCTAACAAACAAGCCAATCATTCAAAGGAGTCATGTTTTTAAAGCAAGTCAATGGAAACTTAATCATAGGTAATTTGATATTATATCGCTTTAAACTTACACTACTACAGACTGCATATATCACAGTCGATTTTTTTCCACTTTTAACGTCGGATTTGGAACCGACGTGAAAAGTCACGTCGATTTTCGTAAAACAGACGTTAAGATTTGACTCTTCACGTCGGTTTTTGTAAAAACCGACGTGGATTCTGTTACTTTCACATCGGTGTTTAAAAGAGAACTGATGTTAATAGTCTTAAATTATGATTCTATGAATCCTATTGAAATTAAATTAATCGAGATATACATTGTGTTTACATTTGTCATTAGATTAGTGAATTACATTGAAATAAGTTACAAGATGGCATATCATAATGTTGCCTGGAAAATTAGATTAGTTTTTCCTCAAAATTTCCATCATTTGTACAAAAGAGATATTAAAAAGACAAATCACAGAGAGACTCGGCAGCATCTCCACTGAACATAACAAAAATAAATAAAAAAATCCAAGTGCTACTTAAGACTCAGTATGTAAACTAACTCACTGTTGGATTTTTATAAGATGAGCTATGAGTAATTTCGCCATTGAAAATCCATGGAAGGTTTCTACATTAAAAAGTTCTTTCAACTTCTCGTCACATAATATTTGTCTTTTGTCCGCCGGGTCCTTCAACAAATAAAATAATAGCGTCCGAGTAAATAAAAGATCATTTGACACTTAAGTATAGAAATTAAGGGTTTGTTCCATCGATGCAATTTGTTTTAGGTGTCTACTTTAAATATCTCTTCAAGTGAAGTTCGGATGATTGCCCAACAAAGACAACAATCAATCAAACTGCCTTTCAAGTGAAAAAGAATGTGAAACAATTGAAGTGAATATCAATAGATAGAAAGATAAAATATAACAAAACGAAGTGACACTTAAGCACATAAATTTCAAAATGAAGTTAGATTGGAGTCAGTCTTCCACTTCCACTCACGGGTACAAAAAAACTGCCTATCAAACGGAAGTTCATTAGAGATTGGATTCACAAGCAAAAGCTTTATAAACATTTTACCAGAAATTTCCATTTTAAGAAACTGTACCGATTGATCACTTATGAATCAGTTGTCAGGACTCTAAAATACCTCTGTAACATTCTTGCCAATAATTCCTTTGCATCTATAGGCTAAATAACATCTAGTAACATCAATCCAAGGATGTATTATACTTTTTTTTTTTTTTACTCCAAACTGACTATCAGAAAGAATATAAATAAATAAATAAAAATATATACACCACTATAAAATTGATATACCTCAGTCCGAGCCAATTGAGATACTCCTGTAAATTTCGAAAGCTCGTGGGAAGGCTGCATAATTTGGTAAAGCATCCTCCACCTCTTTTCTTGACCTCTTTCTTTCTAGGTCTAACAAAATGAGATATATGTGTAAGTTTTTATATGCAAACAGCAAACGAATGTGAAATTGGACCAAATAAACATAATTAAAACTAAATCAAATGAACAACGCTAAGCTGCAGACCAAAACGGGATTTTAAAAGGAGAAAAAAAAAACATTAACACATATAATGAACCAAGTTAATCCCATTGAGGTATAAAACTGCAACCTAAGCACAAGTTCCAGAGCATGTAACTAAAGCTAAATAATTTTTGATAGCAGAGTATTCACTGACAGTTATTAATATTCACTAACAAGCTCAATAGCAGAGTATATAAACTCAGAGATTTTTAAAAATTGAAATCAGAGGTAAAAAAAAAATAAAAAATTGCTAAACTATTATCAGAGACCAAACTATTATCGATTGCTAAAGGCCAGTGACATGTTACAATTATTCCAGATTTTTTTATAACTTTCACATGGCCATTTCAGTAGAAACACAACATCAATCTTCAGCTATTTCAGAGGTTCATATCAATAGAAGTCTTTTAACATCATCGCATGCATACAAATTTCACCAAATAATACTATAGCCGCAATCAAGCAGAAACATAATTATATATGTCTAAACTTACAATTAATCCAGTGACCCTTATAGAGCTCATACTGATTCTAATTTTTAGAAAATGCAACAGGACAAGGCAAATTAACTACAACATGAAATTCAAGGCTGTAATAATAATGCAGATCACAGTAGCCACGAGGCACAAGAAATCGGACGCTCTACATGAGAAAGCATTATCAGAAAATTTTAAAAATTACAAAGTAGGCCAAAAAATAGGAGGTGAAGTAATGATTCTTCGTACAGCCGAATAATACCAAAAAAAACAAAAAAAAAACAACTCATGGAGCATGAACATTATCCCATACACGAAATAATTTACCAGTCTTCTTACAGTTCTTAATCCAAAGTGAAAGAATGTTGATAAGCAATATTCTGTGCAAGGCTGAGGAAATAGCAAAGTACAAAAAAAAGTTCTAAAATGCCAAATACACAATTTGCTACCCAATTTTCATAATAGATGCTTGCAGTAGATACGAGTAGACAGCAAATGGATTTTCAGCTATCCCAACAACATAATACCAGGCAGGTACTTAACTTTAAGAACCATTATCCGAAAAATTTAAAAACAAACTGTGAAAGAATGCAAATCCATAGTCATCATCACTATGGGTATTTTATAACCATTTAGAAACTTACATCRGGCTGAACCTCACCAAACTGACTCAGGATTTCAAAGAAAATGCTCGCRGMGTAAAAAGTTTTGTAGTAGTGTTASATTAAACTTGTAACCWTTCATTAACTAAACTGGGTCACATGAGATGACATAYTAGCAAATCCCACCCAAACTTGAAATCCATGTTTTGTAGTAGTGTTAGATTGAGCGATGAAGTTCTGTTTTTCTCTTGTTTGCTCACCTTAACTTCAAATAATTTACAGGAATTTATTTTGATCAATAAGGTTTCTGATTGAAGGGCAATATAAATGACTCTACCAAGTATTATATAAAAAAAACCTCAAGAATGTTGAAGCCCACACAATTTAATTTATGCCGCTTCTTATTTCTATTTTTAAGCTTTCCTCAAAGACAACTCTACAAGCATAGTCTAATACACGATACGACTTTGTGAAACACAATCGATAATATGCTACAATACTCATCCATTTCATACCGCCATAACATAATAAATTGGCAATTCAAATTTCTCGAACTATTAATGGTGAATTACTGATTAAACACACAAACCCCCAACTAATAATCAATTAATACGAAACCTCAGAAAATATTTTATCATAATTAAATAATTACACAGTATAATTGAAAAATATATTTATACATAATTGTATTTAAAATTATATTTAAATGGATGAATATAATTAAATAATTACACAGTTGTATATCAAGAGGTATCTTTGAACAAACAAATATAAGGGAGTGCCTATGAAATGGCGAAAAATACTAGCTCAACTTTGTAGAGAAGTGTGTAATAATAAATAGAATAAAGGTAGAGAATTGGGAAGTGTTGCAAAGAACGTCTCTAAGCCATATGATCGAGCAGTTATTGCTATCTATCCACTGAGGAGGCAGTAATATAAATACACATCTTATATCTATCGGGAAAAGAAAAATATGATGCACTCCTTTCACATATTTATTGTGTTTTGTTAAAATTCACATTAAATCGTAATGTTGTAATATAGAAGAATCATTATTATCCATCAGAAAAAATGAAGCAAAACATTAAACTTTATCTTTCTTCGGGACACCGGAGTATTTAATGTTGAGGATTGAATATTATATTATGTTATATTTATTAAGATAAAAGATTAGAAATGTGTATTAATGAATGATCCGATGTGCATTTCGTGTGACTTAATTTCAATAACTATTAAAATTTTGCAATTCCAGTCATATAATTAAATATCAGCAAGTTTTGAAATCTTATAATTTCAGTCTTTTATATTTCAATTACTCGTAAAAATTGGTCATATAAGTTTCAAATAATGCAATTTTGATTTAAAAAAAAAAGGCTCCTTTAATGTTTTATACATTCCCAAAAACGACACTGACACGTTATTAAACTTACTATCACCTAGGGCAATTTATTAGGTGCATCTGAGTGCACCTTGCTAGGTGCACCATATTTTACATGATAGTATATGATAGTTATATGTGATAATATATGACAATTATATATGATGATATATGGTAGTTATAATATGTGACAAAAAATTAAAATTTAAGTTTTACTTTTCCATTTTAGGGTTTAATTTTACATTTTATGGTTTAGTTTTCCATTTTTAGGTTTTGATATTTCATTTTAAGGTTTATTTTTTTTATTTAATTTCCATTTTAGGGTTCCGGCAAAAATCTATCATTCTACCACTTATATGTGATGATATGTATTAGTTATATGTGATGATATGTGTCAGTTATATGTGATGATATATGATAGAAATTTAAGAGTTAGAGTTTAATATTCAATTTTAGGGTTTACTTTTTTATTTTAGGGATTAATTTTTTATTTTTAGGGTTTAATTTTTTGTTTAGTTTTTTTTTTAATTTTAGAATTTTAAATTTTAGATTTAGAATTTCAATTACTTGTGATGATATGTATCAGTTATATGTGATGATATGTGTCAGTTATATGCAATGATAAATTAAATTATAAGGTGCACCTGAGTTCATGGTATACTCTCACCTAGGATTAATGTGAAACGTGATGTAAGTTTATTCCAAAATTAGAGCATGATTAGAAAATGAGGATCTTTTTTTTACAAATCTATCTATCTATCTATATATATATGTATGTATGTATAGGGATCTTGTGGGAACTGATCCCTACGTGAGAACTGAGAACCAATTCCAATCATTAAAAATATTTAATCAAACGGTGCTTGTTGATTTTGGTATATAAGGTATGGGGAACTTCTACGGTACCTTCACGGTACTATTCCTCACTTAGTGGGGTGCATTTACAACCATTAAATCAATTTTAGATTTTTTAAATTAAGAGATCTATGGTTGTAAATGCAGGAGGGAGTGAAGGTATGGTACCTTTAAAGGCACCGTAGAGTTTTCCTAAGGTATGTTATAAAAATTACAGCACACGCGCTCTTATTTTCATGTGTTGGAGGGCATATTAGACATTCCGATATCTTCCAAAATCAGCGGAAAATCCCAGCCCCGAATTCGTAGATGACTATTTTTCGAATATCTCCAAATCTTGCTAATTTTTTAACCCTCTTCCCAAACCAAAGCATTCCAAACTTCTCGCCGTCCCACCCCACTCGAGAAGCACGCAGTTTTCTGAAGATCTCACATTCCAAACAAGGGAATTGCGATCCGTTGGTCTGTGGTATACTAATTATGGGGAATGCAGCGATGGGAGGCGAAGCTGTGGTCCGTGCTATAAAGCATCGAGCGCGAGGTTAGAATTACGAATTAGGGTTTTAGCGATGGGAGACGAAGCTGTGGTCCGTGCTATAAAGCATCGAGCGCGAGGTTAGAATTACGAATTAGGGTTTTTGTTTGTTATCCTTTTAAAATGCGTATGATGGTTTAAATTTTTTGATAAAAACATGTTTTTTGCTCGATGTAATGGTTCTATTACGATTTAGGGTTTAATAATTATTTTTTGTTTATTGTTCTTGTTGTAAAAAGCCTGTGCTGAGTTGGTTTGTGAAAAATACATAATTGAAAAGATTGAGTTTGCTAGAATCTAATTAATAGAATGCTAATTATTTATAGTGAAGTTGCTGAGAAGATTTGAAGTTGCTGAGTAGATTTTGTGCTAAAATAGTGTTTTGGAGTGTGCTAATAGAAACACATGATAATTATATGGACAATATGGTGATTATAGGGGATTGTGTGCTAATTATAGAGGGTAATTTCTTTTTCTTGTCTTTCGGAGTATATGTATGCTAAGTGTTTGGTGTAATTATGTTAATGTTATTATATTATACCATATGCAAACTTCAGATGCTGATATTGCAAGTTCTAGCATGGCTTGCTAATAATCATCGAACTAAAGGTAAGTTTAACAATTTATTTCTTCCCTGTTGCTGATTTTGAATGCTAATCATCACGTTAGTATGCTAATTTAAGGTTGTGGATATGCTAACACAGTATGCTATTTTTAGAAGAAAAATTATATTGATAAATGTTAATCTATTTTATGTTAATCTAACACAGTTTACAATATACTAATTCTATGTTGTGGGTATGCTAATTGAAATGTTAGCTGAAATGCTAAAAAGGGTATTGGAGCATGCTAAAGAAATATATGCTAATTATATGTATTTTGTGTGCTAAATAGGATTTGGAGCATGATAAACGGATGAGTCTGGGTAGTATCGATGTTCTAAATTAAGTTTTTTGGTTAGTAGTTGTTGTGATTTTGTTTGCTAATTTGGTTATAAAGTTATGCTAATTTGTAGAATTGTTGTTTGACATGCCTAGCGTGCTAATTTTGATATTATAAGTTTCTACTACCAGTGTCGCTTGATGCTTATTTTGAAAGTGTGTTAGGTTAAACTGCGAAGAATAGACACGAAATAATTAGGGGCCTTTCTCATTGAAAAATGATGACAACAATTAGGTTTAGCATTTGTCGATGCATTTTTTGTGTACATTAATGCTATTTACATTATTATGTAATGCTATTTTATTTATTTCATGTTGCTTTATTTCATGTCGCTATCAAGGGATCCAACCCGGCTCTGAGGAAGAATGTAGTTGACATGGGGTTCGGCAATATCCTTTCAGGTTTTATCTTGCTGAGGTTCTCCTTGCTCTAGAATACCTGCACATGCTCGGAATCATTTACAGAGACCTTAATATCTTGCAAGGTTCTCCTTGCCGGGTTTTCTCGGAAAGCCCGAAAAAGGCAAAAATCATGAAAACATTCAGATGCGTACCACCATCAAGTCACCCCCATCCGGGGAGATGATGGCGGAACCCATGAGCGCCCGTTCCATGTCGTTTATCGGCACGCACAAGTACTTGGCGCCTGATATTATTAAGGGCGAAGGGCACGGCAGCGCGGTGGATTGGTGGCCATTCGGGATTTTTTTGTACGAGCTGTTGTTCGGGCGGACCCCTTTTCTAAAATGATTTTTTTTTCTTGAGATGGTTTTTCATTCAGTCTGACTGGATATAAATTTGTCAGTCTCTTTGTATTGAAGTGAACACCAGTGTAAATTGTTGCAGTTCATTAATAGCTTTTTGTTGAATTTCTTCTCCTGGATAGGAATAGGGAATAATAGATGGATAACAGAATAACAGAATTACGCTGTTTATAGATGGATAACAGAATTAAAAAAAAAGTCTGCTGAATTCAGAATTCTAAAGATATCTGTTATTTTACGTTGATGTTGTTGTAGATTCTGGTATATAATTATTATTAGATTGTTGGAGTTTGTGAATTGCAGATAAAGGAGGGAATAAATACAAGATATTATTAATTGAAAATTGCTGCGTGTTAGATAATATAACAGTCATATGCTGTGTAATTATTTGTATGCTACTTATTTAATTATAATATAGTTATTAATATTGAAGACTCGTAATTAAATGTTAATACATGCTATATATAATATATGTAATGGTATAAAATGAATGCATAAGCAAGAATATAAAATAAGCAGGTTGCCAAAAATATAAGTTGACAGTATGCTAAGTATTTGACAGTCYTATGCCATGCTGCAAATGGATATTTTATTATATGTGACGTCCATATTTGTGTGACATGCGTTTAAGATATTTATTGTAACATGCATTTATGATATTTTCTTCTCAAAAATATTAGTTCTTCAGTTAAAAAAAAACGGCTGTCTCCAAAACTCGAATTAATTGCATGATATTTTCTTAATGAAAATTGACTTTAAATTTAGAAATAAACGGTGGTTAATGATTTTAATTATAGGATATTTAGTGTAATTACATATATAACTTTTTCATCCATATAATATATATTAATTATATAATTAATTGAAACAATCTTGACCATCAAAAATTAGTGATCTTATGGATCATGTTGGTTCCTAGTTCCCACACAGGGACTTGGTTCCCACATGATCCAAACTCTCTCTCTCTATATATATATATATATTAAAGSAGAGGTCTGGGGAGAGAAAAAAATATGAGTGAAATGCCACGTAGGATTTTTTTTTTTAGTTATTTATAAATTTTATTAACATAATTATGATAGATAACTTATTTAATATTATTATGATTTGATTTCTTTTTTTAATTAAAAGGCCACCTTGGATTAGTTTCCTGTTTTAATTATGTAGGAATATTCTTAACATAATTAGAATAAATACTCTAATTAATATTAAAATAATAAGAATTAATATTATATATATATATTTATATATTTATATACATGGAATGCCACGTAAATGCCACGTATGATTATTTTCTTTTTTTAGTTATATAGGAATTTTATTAACATAATTATGTTAGATACCTTATTTAATATTATTATGATTTGGTTTCTTTTTTGAATTAAAAAGCCACCTTGGATTAGTTTCCTCTTTTAATTATGTAGGAATCTTCTTAACATAATTAGAATAGATACTCTAATTAATATTAAAATAATAAGAATTAATATTATATATATACTTATATACATATATATAATATATATATATATAATCACTTATATGTTATTTTGATTTTTATTTTGAGTTATTTTTTAATTTTTTTTTGTTATTTTTTTTTTTCATTTCGAATCCAACATATCAAATTCGTCACGTTTTCTCAAAAATAAATTGATCACTTTATTTAATTAAATTATACAAAAATTCAAAATACAATATATTTTGATATTACTTTTATTGTCTATCAACGTGTTGTTTATAAAATATTATTACGATTCAACACCTTTTTATTTGAGTTGATCTCATAAAATAATGTATTTTGTTAATATCTCAGAAACCGCATAAACAAATACAAGCACAAACCCAACACTAAGTGAAATAAACACTATGACATCAACAACAATAGATTTGAAAAAAGATCAACTAATTCGAAAATAAAAAAAAGGGGAAGACCGCCTCTGAAAGCAAATGTTGCTAAACACATTAATTTTGAAAGCATTCATGTCATACTTAATTTCAATTGAAATTCAAAATTAAATTTATTCTGTTAGGTATGCATTTATATTTTACATACTAACCCCTTCAACATCATTTTAATATTTATATTTTATTAATACTTACACTATCATTTGCTCATTGTGCGGAGAAAAAAATTATCTTCACATGAAATTGTAGACCTACAATTCAATGCTAGACAGTGAAAACAATTTTAAAAAAAACCATGTCAGAGAGAAAAAAAGTCACATAGGATTATTTTTATTCTTTTAAATTATATAGGAATTTACTTAATATAATTAGGATAGATACCCTAATTAATATATATATCACTTTTATGTTATTTTGATTTTTATTGTGAGGCTTTTATGTTTTTTTGTTATTTTTATTTTTATTGTGAGTCCAATAATATCAAATTTATCACTTTTTCTCAAAAGTAATTTGACCATATTTTTAAGTTAAATTATATTAAAATGACAACATAATTCATTATTTATTTTATTGGCTATCAACATGTTACTATCAAATATTATTACGATTCAATACTTTTTTATTTGAATTGATCTCAAATATTATCAACATAATTAATATGTTTTATTTTTATTATGAGTCCAACAATATCAAATTCGTCACTTTTTCTCAAAAATAAATTTACCACTTTTTTAATTAAAATATGCAAGATTGCACAATGCAATACAATGTAGTATTTGTTTAATTGGTTATCAACATGTTATTTATCAAATATTATTACAATTCAATACTTTTGATTTGAATTGATTTCTTAAAATAGTGTATTCGTTACTATCTCAGTAATCATGCAAAATAATACAAGTGCGAAAACCAGCATCGAGTGGAATGAACATTGTGGCATCAACTATAATTGATTCGTAAAAATATCAACTAATTGTCTATTAGTTGTTGGTGATATTGATCCACAAAGTGATAGCAAGAGAATTGCAGTAGAAAATAGATCTGGTAATTTGAAACGTATCAACGAGTTGCATCCTTTGTATGTTGCTCTACACTATCCATTACTATTTCCATGTGGCGAAGACAACCACAGGGAAGACATATTTTTTTCTGAACCTAGAAAACCTAAAGGCAAGGGTAAACAATATGTGAGCCAGATGGAGTCCTTTTCTCACCGATTGCATGAAAGAGGCACGGAGGTACTCACTATTCTATATAGTCGGCGACTCATACAAAAATTCATAATTGATGCATATACAATTTTTGAATATTCAAAATTGTGGTACATTAGAACTCATCAAAAAAATTATGAAGTGAGATTTACAGTAGGATTGTTGATGTAGTGTTATGAGGTGAGGCAAATGGCTGGTACTCATGTTGTCTTGCCCACGACATTTACTAGCGTTCACTAGAGGTCGTTTCACATATTTTTTTCTATACTGAATTGTGTAGCTTATTTATATGCTAAATATTATAACCAATTTAAATTTACAAAGTATTTGTTTAAATAGGGTAATAAATATAACTATAGGTTCCTTATCAGAACAAATGTGAGGATGTAGAGGATAAAAATATTGATGAGATCAACATGTATTATGATTGTCATTACATTTTTCCACGCGAAGCGGCGTGGTGAATATTAGTTTATGAAATTACAAATGTGAGGATGTAAAGGATAAAAATATTGATGAGATCAACATGTATTATGATTGTCATTACATTTTTCCACGCGAAGCGGCGTGGTGAATATTAGTTTATGAAATTCAGTATAAAACTCCACCTATCATGTGTTTGAGTTTTTATCTTCCAGAAGAGTATAATGTATTGTATAATGATAATGACCACGCAAGTAAAAAACACCATAACGTGTTTTAGGTTGGTTCGAGATAAATAAGAAAATTCTGGAAGCATGGAGTTTGCCTTATGTTTAGTTTCCTAAAAAAAAAGTTTAGTACTCAAAAACAAAAGAATGGACACCTAGAAAAGTAGATTTGTTTTCATTAGTACGAATTTACTATATTCCGCCAAAATTAATAAAGTAATGAATGCAATATATTTAACCAAGAGTGGTGTATTTCTCATCTATAGATACAGAGGATGCTTTTTGCAACTGTTAAATCTAATAGTGGAAGTTTACTCAATATAATATCTAATGACATAACTTTTCTTCTTTTTCGAAAGGAAGAAGTGGGCATTCTAGATTTAGGGTTACTTTTAATATCCACTAAGATTTCGATCATTACTGGTACTCCACTTGCAAAATTAATGGTGGATGCGCATCTCATTATTTGGGACGAAACTCCAATGATGCATAACCATTATTCTGAAACTTTGGACAAAATATTGAAAAACGTGATGACATTACAAAATAATTCTAATACACAACTTCCATTCGGTAACAAAATAATAATTCTTGGTAGAGATTTTCATCAAATTTTGTCGGTTATTCCAAAAAGTACTAGACTAGACATAGTTCACACAGTCATCAAATATTCACATTTATGGACTCATTACATAGTTTTGAAGTAGACCAAGAATGTGGTGCTGCAAAATCACAATGCATTAAAGAATGTTTTCAACTTGATAAATAGTATAGGAGATGTAATAGTTGGAGGACCAAATGATGGTATCATTTAAATTGAAATCTAAGTTATATATTATTGAAATATGGTGGAGACCATGTTCTGTCAATTATGGCGAGCACATATCCACAATTTAGAAAAACTGCTGAATGTTTTGCTTATTTGGAGGGTCGGGCTATTCTTTCCCCAACACTTAATGTCGTCGATTTGATTAATAAATATATGATGTCATAAAATTAAAGAGGGAATGTGAAGTATATCTTAGCTCTGACAATGCATGCAAATCTGACTCAAACATTAGCATATTGTAGGACGTTTACTCACTAGAGTTTCTAAATACCATTAAATGTTATGGATTGCCTCTATGAGCTAAAACTAAAAATTAGAATTCCACTCATGTTTTTGAGAAATATCGATCATTCCCTTGTGTTGTGTAATGTTAGTTGTTTACTTGACGGTCATATTGTATAGGCTAATATTTCTCAAGGAAGCAATGCAGGTGAATTGTTGTTAATCCTTAGAATGACTGTCACACCATCCAATTCGAGGTTCCCTTTCAAGTTCCAACGATGAAAATTTCCTCCGATCGTGTCATATGCTACGATGATCAACAAAATTCAAGGACAATATCTCTCTCACGTTGGAATTTTCCTGAAGAAGCCTGTTTTCAGCCATGGTCAGTTATACGTTGCTATATCAAGGGTGACCAATCGTATAGGTTTACAAATATTGATCGACGATGATGAGAATAAATATGTTAACAAAACTACAAATATTGTGTATAAGGAAATTTATCATAATTTGTAAAGTATATTTCGTCTAATAACAATCCTTTTATGAATTAGGTATATCATTTTGAATACTATTCGATCTTTAAATAATATTTAGATGATTTATATATATGGAGCAGTTATGGTAAAACTATCTCTGGTGTGAAAACCAGTGATGGTTTTTACCGAAATATACACACACAGAGAGATATATATAATTTACGTATACATATATACAATTACTTATTTAAATATTTTAATACATTTTAAATAATTCTTTAATTTTAAATAAAATAAAATAAAAAATTATCGTGCAACGCACGGGTACAATACTAGTAATTTAACTATAGCATCGATCTTTTTTCTAATAAGAATGAGTGGAATCGCTATTTTAAAAGTTATTGTAGGACTAAAATGATAACTCAAAAGTTATGTGATACTAAAGTTACAAGACTTAGAATTGCAACCATAGAGTAAAATTCCATTCACGTAATCTATATATATATATATATAAAGGTTAGTATTTTTAAAAATATTTCTCAAGATTTTCCCTCCAAAACGACATGCTAAATATAGTATTTTGTTTTAATTAATTAAAAAAAAATAAAAATCATGTATTTATGTTTATATTTAAGTTATTACGTACATACTTATTAAATCTTAGATATATATATATATATATATATATATATANATATATATATTTGGATCATATTTAAATCTTAGATATGACTTATACATAGTGTATGAATTCACATATATAATTATTCAACTAAAACTTGCCATTAAGACAATCATTACCAAATGTATACATATCTAATTAATTATAGAGTTGATATTGTAATAAAATTAATATCTATAATTATTATCTACCAAATTAATTTATATATGACTTGCATATAAATATTTTTAATACATTTATATTTTTATATACAATAAGTAAAATTTTAAATCAAATTATGACAAATTGAAATTAAATTAATAAATCTTACAAATATCTATAACTATATAATAAGTGAGCAGTATAAAAAATTTTTATTTCTAATATTATTATCATTATTGAATGCATGGTTACCATATTCTATATATAGCAAAATTTCTTTAAATGATATTTATATACAACTGGAAAACATTTTCTCTATATTGTTAAGAAATAGCTATAGAACTATGTTTTAATTTGTATTTATGCATGAACAATGCCTTTAACCAAAATTTTTTATAAAAGTTTTAACATATTCAAATTGATTAATATTAGTTTCTAATTGATTTAGATTAGGTCCTAAAATTAGTTTTTTTTGTCATATATTGCATATGACAATATAATTAGATAATTTCAAAATAGAAGATCAGTACGAAAAACTTTATATAATAATTAATTTAAAATGTTCTAATATCCCAAAATTTCAATATAAATAAATAAATAATAATTATTAATAGCTTTCATAAATAATTATTTACTTTCTATTAAGTGACCTAATATTTGATTTAGCCTTCATAAATAATTATTTTGGTTAAGTGTATGTGTGTTTAATCATATTTTAAATAAAAAGTAATAATTTAAATTGTCCTTACATACAATATATTCATCCTAAACATCAAGATGGTAAACTAAGAATTATACCCTCCATCAAATATTATTTATTCAAAATTATATAATATAAAATAACCTTCATAAATAATGAATTATTTTGAATATGGTAAATCCTATTAGATTAATTATATTTATTATCTAAATGGTGAAACTTGAGCAATTTAGAATAGATAATTATTTCATTAAAACATAATAATCTCTATTAATTATAATTGAATTAAATTAAAAGATTTCCTACACAATCACTGGTCAACTATAATTTAAGTCTTTCCACCCAAAAAATAAAGTAAATAAATATTATCGTAATCAATTTATTTTCTAAAGTTCAACTATTTTTTTATGAAAAAATAAAAGTAATCAAAAGTTATGTATTACTGCAAATAACCAATAAAATTCAAATCTTTTTATATATATAACAATTAAAAATTTAGTACTTTGTATACACGCTTTCCTTATAGGTGTGTCATTCTATTGATAGAGACATTATATAATGAGCAAATAAATTGGTCTTTTAATTAATATTTATTTTTTTGATAATTACAATATATGATGAAAAATAATAAATATGTATGATTTTGTTTTATACAAAGTTGATCATGTTGTTTATATTTTTACATAATTAATTGATTGTTCATTTGATACGGACTTGACGATGTGGATATTGTCTCCTTACAATTAGTAATGTTATCGGAACACCTACATGAACTTACCTCAACAATCTCGAAAAGGAGAATTTTCAGTTAAAACCATAAAATAACTTACCGGTATGGAAAGGTAATTTTATGTGATTRTTTTTAARAATAATTGTTATKGGATTTAAATAATATTTAACAAAWTATAATCTTTAAGTTAAACCATAAAATAACTTTAACATTACGTAGAAGTACTTTTATGTGATTATCCTTGAAAATAATTATTATGGGTTTTAAATAATTTTTATTAGTTTTGACATTGAATGTATTTTAGGTGTGTGTGTTTTATCCATGCTACTTTAATAGGAGAATAGCTTGAATGGGTTTAACAACAATTCATTTTAATTTTTGCTGAATATCGATTGGTATTGACAGTATTTATTATTTTAGCATAATGGAATTTCTTTTCTCCTTAGTGTATTAATTCTAATATTTCATGTTCCACATATGGAAATTACTTAGTTTTATAAGCTTTAATTATTGGAAACATAGGCTAATGCTAGCAAATGACTTCTATTTATAATTTAAGATGATTAAAGCATTCAAGTATGATGTATGTGAGGGTGAATGATTCAGAAGAACTAAGTAAAAATTATTTTTATATTTAATATGATTCTTAATAATAATATTTTGATAAATAAAAAAGAATCAAAAAAATATGTATCAGTTAGTATTTTTAGTGATTCTAAATAAGGAAATCAACTACGTGGTATCTTTAAAAAACAACGAGACTTCATTAATTACGTATGCAATTAAATAATTCAATTAATCTATATATTATAATAAAAGACCGATCTTATCATACACACTATTAATATTACACGATACATGTGAATAAAAATATGTTAGATGATAATTATAAATTAAAATCAACTGAATTACATATTAAATATGTAAAATGACATTATAGGGTTTTTTTTAATATTATTATAAGAGATTTTCTTAACAAAAATAGGATAGATACCCTAATTAATATTAAAAGGAATAAAAATTAATATTAAAGATAATATAT
>BMAC01000277.1:584025-598369 GCA_014905375.1 Phtheirospermum japonicum | reverse complement strand
TATTAATTTTCAAAATACGAGGGGATGGAGTTTCCCTCGATAAAATATCGAGGGCACTGAGTTCCCTCAATATAACTGAGGAAAATTATTTTCCTTTAGTACTTCACCGAGGGAATCCTCACCTCTTGGTATTTTGAATTAAAAAAAAATATATAATTATCAATCAATTGTTAATTTTTATGATTCTAAAATAAGGAAAGCAACCTCGTGATATATTTAAAAAAATAACGAGACTTCATTAGTTACGTATGCAATTGAATAACTCGATCAATTTGTATAGTTTAACAAAAGATCGATCGTATCATACTATTAATATTACACGATACATGCCAATAAATATAAGTTTGATGATAACTATATATTAAAATCATGTGAATTACATTTTAAATGTAGAGTATGAAATTATAGTGTTTATTTTAATTTTATAAAAAAATATATTTTTTTTAATTTTCAAAATACCGAAGGGACGGAATTCTTCTCGGTAATGCCGAGTGCATTTTTTTACCCTCAATGATATTTATTTTTCATAATTTGTCGAGGCGTCAAATACCCTCGGTATTACTGAGGGCATACTATCGAGGGCATTTGATTCCCCTATATACTTTCGAAGATTTTATATTCCCCTCCGTATTACCGAGGTATTTTTTCGCTCGATATATTTTCCCTCAAAAATCCTTCGACGTTACCTTCGATAACAGTGACGGTAAATGTTGGCGCCGATTTACTGAAGGTTTTACCAAGCGTGTCGTTAATGAAGGTTTAATTCATTGGTAAAAATCTCTCGGTATTACTGAGGGCAAATATGCTTGGTAATCCATTATTTTTTATTTCTCATTTTTTTTGTAAGTTTTACTTCATATTTATCATATTTTTAATTTATAATTGCATAAACAATACAAATTGAGATTACTAATAGCCAAAACAATTAAGACATCAAATTTATGATTTATAATATTGTATGTAAGACTACAAATAGACATACTATTCTACGAGTCACCAATCGAAAGTTGGTGGGAACGACGACTCTACGAATATAATAACAAATATATTATATACCAAAAAATATTAAATATTACATAGTGATTAGAATCAATAATAACACTAATATTCAATTTATATATTTATGCACCATCAAATCCGTGCATCGCACGGGTATAAAGTACTAGTAAACTTTTAACAGTAACTTACAAAAAATCATACGATAATTCTAACTTCTCTTCAATCATTTTTTTTTGTTAGAAGTAACTTATCCAAAATTCTATTATAAGTTAATTATATTAGATTGTATATAATTTATACATATGCAAATAAAAATTAATAAATAAAAAAAAAGAAGACAAAGAGTTCCTGAAATTGAATAATAAAATATGTATATAAAACAATAAAGTAAACTAATATATATAAGCATATGGCCTATAATAAAAAAAATAGATAAAGTATTAAATTACAATTAATAACAATAATAATAATTATAAAATCAAAATGCGGCGCAATGAGTATCGAGAGTTGTCAACCAAAAAATAAAAATGTGGAAGCGGTGTGCTTTAGTCAAGAAGTGTGCAAGCTGTGACGTGGAGGAAACAACTACGGAAGATGACGATGAGTGAAGTGACAATCAACCACAACATTTTTCATCCTTTCGTGGAACATAAAATTATGGGCAAGTTGGATAGCACTCTGATTATTATAATACATAAGAGTGGGGTGAATAAGGAAGACACCCAAATACGCCAGTATATGTTATACTGACGGCCTCCTGACGGATATTGACTGTCAGCATTCCCGTGGTCAGGATTGTAGTATCCTGACGAAAAATGTTCCCGCCAGGACTGCTGACTATCTTGACTGTCAAACCCGCTAGTAAATGGCCGTCAGTATTCCTGGCGGGTTTGTCCATCAGGAATATCTGATGCCAACCTGACGGGTTTGGTCGTCAGCAGTCCTGGCGGGTATGTGCCCGTCAGTATAGTTTGCGGGTGATGGCCGTCAGAAAGTCCTGAAATATACTGTCGACCTACCCGTCAGTAGGCCGTCAGTAAGGAAATGAAAATATTATTAAATTTTCTGATAATTTAATTAATAATTAAATTAAAAAAACAATAAACAAATAAAATTTTAGATAATCCAAAATAAATTATCCACTTATTAAAAATCAAAACAAATTATCTAATAATTAAAAATCAATCCATCCATCGAATGTATAAAAAAATCCCGAATTATCCATCTATCTAACTATCACCACCATCGAATGTTGGATCAGGGGGAGGGTGAGTAAGATGCTGACGAGACATGGCCAGGGCAACAACGGCTTTAATCTGCTCACGGAGCGCCAACTGGGAACGCTCCTGCTCCCGGCGGATCCGCTGAATCTCCTGGTTTGCTAGCTCAAGCCGCGTCTGCTGGGATTGAAGCTGCATCTGAAGCTGACGAACATCGGCGGTGGAGGTGGAAGAAGTACTGCAACCCTTCTAAGTTTTCCCGAAGCATCCAAGGTTATAGCGTCAGTCCTTCTTATTCTTGACAACCTGTAGATAGACCTCGTTCGGGTCTACCTGAGTGCTGCTATCATTAGACGACGCAACACGCCTCTACTCCAAAGCCCTCTCATAGTCCTCCTGATATCAAAATTTTCAGCTATTATTACTAAACAACTTTTATCATATTTTATACTAAATAACTCAGATATATATAATATATAAACTTACAGCTATCCTCTGGGTTTTGGGATCCGTAAATGTGCCATCGGGATTTTGATGATACTTCAGAAGAAGGTCGTAGTTACGAGTTGCGTACCCGTCTGAGCATCATGTATATAAAGATACATTTACAATATTTAATATAATGAATTAATTAAAATATAAAATTATATATGTTCAATAAGAATCTCGCATCGCTATATATAATGTCATCTTGACGGCATTCTCGTCATATATACCTCTGTCCCACCACACCAATCCCTACAAAAGAAATACAATTAGACAAAATAATTAATCAATTTACTTAACACAAAACAAAATAAATAAATAAATAAAATTACCCTAAAACGAGGCCACCACGTCTGACAATGGTTGTCCGGGATGTGCTCGAATTTCCACCCTACTGGGTGGATACGAGACTCGTGTATAGTCCTCAAATAAGTCGTCAAGTCCTTCGAAGGACTTCGTAACCTAAAAATTAATAAATTAATTTCAATATATTACAAATAATTAAATTATATATTGAACACATAACAAAATTGATTAAAATGTTACTTACCTATTTTCGAGCACGAACACCTCGTTCCCGGTAGTCCTGACCTCTGTACCGGGCGTGCTCCCCGCCTCATCAGATGGGGTAGGTGGAACAGTATCATCGAAGTCTAAGTCGGTGGCATCATCCTTATGGGGTCCCGAGAACGATGAGCAGAGAGAAATCCGACGATTATGAGGACCCCTTCCAAGCATCTAACATACAAAGTTTTATTAATAAATAAAATTATATATATATATATATATATATATATATATATATATATTTGTTCAGATTATCATTAACAATTATAAAATTCTCGAACCTCAACCCTAACTTTCAGACTCATCTTGGTAGCTTCCTTCGTCTTCTTCAGTTAATACTAGTTCATCGCTTTTCTGACTCTTCTAAATCATCATTGACCGACTCGTCATTTTCGTGATTGAGAGGGTCGTTTAATTGAAAGTCAACATCCTCCAATTGTATTGCAGGAAGTGTTTCTACAACATCTTCTTGGAATAACTGTTGTTTAGGCACGCGAGACTCGATATAATCCACCGTCGATCGAACTTTAATTTGACAAGTTGCCCACCAATCTAGTTTATCTCACTTCAAACTCGAATACAAACTGTAGTGCACTTGAGTTGCTTGGGAGGCGAGTACAAATGGCTTGTATCGATTGAATCTACGTTTATGATTGATATCAACGAGCTTATATTGAGGGTGAATATCCGTGTCGGCTGGAGTTGGATCAAACCACTCACATTTGAACAAGAGCGTCCTTCCGGTCGTCTGAATCACGTGATACTCCAATTTAACCACTTCTAGAAGACGACCATAATAATCCATGTAATCTGGCCCATAATTTGTTTCTCTTATACAAAATCCTGTGCTCGACGTTGATCGTTCAGAACCATACGCAAGCGTGTGAAATCTATATCCATTTATCTTACAACCATTGAATGTGTTCACAACACGTGATGGACCATACGCAATGGACCTTATATAATCGTCATTTACATTGTTCAAACGAAGTGCCTCCAAGCCTCAGAATCTGACGGGTGACGCATGACACCATCCTCTACCATATGTTCTGTATGCCACCGCATATCTTTTGCCGTTGTTTTAGATGCGTACAACCTCTGCAGGTGGGTCGTTAGAGGAAAGTAAAACACCTTCTTGTACAGAACTAAGTTGGACTTGCGCCGTTTAGCTTGTCCCGTCTTCGCGGGTTTAAACCGTAGATGATCAGAAAACTTTCACTTATCCAGATTCAAATCATCCTTCCAATAAATTATGTAGTTCTTCACGCAACAATCTATCTTCTCTACCGGTAAACCAATACCTCTCAACAACTTCTTACTTTCATAAAGATTTTCTGCAACATTGTTGTCTTCTGCCACGATCTCTTTGATTAAATCAATAAATTGATCATAACATTTCTGAGAAATGCCATGCTATGATTTCAAGTTCATAAGACGGGAAACTAAAGACAACCGATTGTGTTTCTCGCAACCGGGATACAGAGGTTTTTTTGCAGCTTTCAAAATATCGAAAAATTTATTCGCCTCGGGATTAGGTGATTCATCCAACTCAATATCATTTATATCAAAATTGGGACCGAAAACATCTTGCACCATATCGACGAATGCATTTGATGATGATCCCCCGACTTCAATATCAGCAGGCGATGAGACGAGATCTGTTTTCCCGTGATGAGTCCAAAATGTAGTAATCAACAATGAACCATTTGGTACCGAGGTGACATTTTATCTCATCGATAGACCTATAACTAGAGTTCCTACACTTAGTTCGTGGGCAAGGGCATTTTAGTTTATCACCGTCCCTCTCTGCGGAATCATGCGTGAGTGTAAATTGTACGAAACTATCTACACCGGCCACGAACGCCGAATTTAGAAATCCGGCAATATTCGATTTGTACATCCAACTACGGTCAGCAGCCATCCTAAGACTTTTTAGTGTTATTCGTGATTCTAGAATCAACGGCTTCCCATGCATGTAAAATATACAATTCTTTTTTAAATCCCGACCGATCACCACGGCCTCCCATGCATGAAGAATATATATACAATATAATGAGTGCATACCTATATCACAATATAATTTGCCCCTAAAGTTTATCTAAATTTAAAATCAGACTCTAATAATCTAAGTTAATATAATGAAACCCTATTTTCCTAATTATTTATCAAATTAACCCATAACTATCTAATTATATACTTTGTGTACATATTTTCCAAAAAATTTACCAATTTAACCCTAATTTTAAAATTATTTACGATTAGACCCCTAATTTGAAATAAAAATTTTATTTCAAAATTAAAATCTATTTGAAACCTAATTATTTTAACTAGAAAATAAAAACAGAATTTTAAATAAATTTTTATTTAATTTAAAATTATTTTAAAAATTATAAATCTATTTTCAAATTAAAATAAAAAAAGAATGATAAATTAACTATAATTTATATTAAAATTATTTAAATCCCAAACTCAACTTTAAAAAAATAGATTTTTATTTAAAAAAAAAACAGATTTTTATTAAAAAAAACAATTTTTTATTTAAAAAAAAAGGTTTATAAAATGATAAATATATACTAAATTAAACCCTAATTATATAATTATTCCTATATTAAACATAATTATATAATCAACCCATAACCAAAGAATAATTAAGTAATTAACTCCTAATTTAATTATAATTAGATAATTAAACCCTATTTGAATTATAATTACATAATTAACCCCTACTTTAATCCTAATAATGTAATAACCTCTAATTGAATCATAATTATATAATTAATCCCTACTTTAACCCTAGTTAGATAATTATCCCTAATTGAATCATAATTACATACTTGATCATAATTATGTAATTAGCCCATACTTTAATTGTAATTAGGTAATTAATTCCTAATTGACTCATAATTATATAATTAACCCTTAACTGTGTGTAATTACATATTAACCCCTAATGTAATTATAATATGTAATTAACCACTAATTTATTTTAATTACACAACAAACATGAATTTTAAACCCTAATTCCTAAATAAAATCTAAACCTTAACCTTTAACACTAATTATCTACTAATTATATAATAAGTCAAATACACAAAAAATATACAAAAATATAAAAATAAAAGTGAAAAACTAACAAAAATGAAAATGGACTTATCTCTTGAATCTGGCGGCGCTCGGTGGCAAGTAGTGGTGGCGACGGGGACGACGGCTGTGCGACTGGGATTCTTGGCGGCGACAGCGGCGACACCTTCTACTCCCTTCGGGAGGCGATGGGGATGGGAAGCGACGGTGACGGCAGCTGCGAGGCGGCGACAATGGGTCGGCGACGGGGGGCGGGGGTCGGGCCAGGAGACAAATCTCGTTTTTTTTGTTTCGTTTTGACAGAATGAGGCGGGGAAGGAGGAGGGCCGATTTTTAGGGTTAGAATCCTGACGGGCAAGGCCGTCAGGGTTAGCGGTACTTATACGCTGACGGGGAAGGCCTTCGTATATATTTTTGTTTTTTTTAATTAAAAAAATATATCCTGACGGGCAAGCCTGTCAGGATAATTAAGCGGGATAAATTCTCGCTCTTTCCCTGAGGGGCTACTGGCGGGTATATTTTCTGACGGCCTAGGCCTTCAGTAAAACCACCAGCAAGCTTTTTTGTCAGTAAAATTGCCAGTAATGTTGACGGTCTTTTGCTTATCAGCATACCCGTCAGTATAGTCGGTTTTTTTTTGTAGTGAATGTGAACATCGTAAGAAATATCGGGGCGCATAATAGTGAGATAAACCATGTTGTCAACAATAGCATGATACATAGTAGGATCAACCAAACTTATGTCGTATGAGAAGAGTATCGAGTATTAAATTCTATGGGAAAGTCAACAATTTCAGTGTCAGGGAGACGAGCGTGCTCCAGAATACCAGCTGCATACTTGGACTGTGAGAGAAGATAACTTCTAGGTGAAGAACTTACCTTAATATCTAGAAAGTAATGAAGAGAACCCAAGTGTTTCATCTCAAAACAAGAAGACAATTCTGACTTTAACACTGCAATCCCATCAATATCACTACCAATAATAATCATATCATCAACATATAAAGAAATCACAATGAGACCAGCGAACGAGTTATTGATAAAGAGACCAGAATCATGATTGCTCATCAAAAATCAAGAGAAATAAGAGCAACTGAGAACTTCTCAATTCAGGAACGAGGTGCCTGTTTGAGACCATACAAAGTCTTCTTAAGTTTACAAACATCTCTTTGCCTATGCACCACACCTGGAGAACAAACCATATAAACCTCTTCTTGGGGGTTTTCATTCAAGAAGATATTTCGATCATCCAACTGAAAGATATGCCATTTACAAATAGATGAAACAGTAATAAGAGTACGGATTGTAGTTATCTTAGCAACGGGAGCAAATGTTTCCTCATAACCTAATCCATACTGCTAAGAAAGTCTTTTATAAACCAAGCGTGCCTAATAGCGCTTAATTGAGTCACCAAACTCAGTTTTAATTTTAAACACCCAACGAGAACCAATCTCATTTTTACCTTGAGGTACCATATCCAAAGTTCCAGTTTTAGACAAAGCAGATAGTTCTTCAGCCATAGCTTGTTGCTAAAGAGGATCTAGGGTTGCCTATTTGTAACTCATTGGATTAGAGATACTGTCTATGTTGCTAAAAAGGGTGTAAATGCAGAAGAATATGAAGATTAAAAAAAATCTGGTAATTGAGTAGACTTATGAGCGCATATAAGATAACGGGGAGCAGGATCCACAACCTCAAGAGGTGGAGAGGTAAGTGCAGGAGGAGAGGGAGTAGTAGTATTAGGAACATCAATACCAGCATCTGTAGGAACATTATCTATATCACCAGAAAAAGGATCAGTGTTGATAAGATTAAATTTAGACACACTGTGAGACGCGGGTGGAGTGGAATAAAGATAAATATGTTCAAGAAAGAAAATATGACGTGACACATATAATTTATGAGTAACATGATCAAAATGTCGATACCTCTTTTGACCATTTCCATAACCTAAGAAAATACGAAGAACGGATCGAGAAGACAATTTACTTCATTTAACATACGAACAAAAGAACCAAAGACTCATAAGAAGGAGTAATTATGAGCATAGCTAAATAACTTTTCAAAAGGCAACACACTTGAGGTATGAGAAGTTGGAGTCCAATTAATGGAATAAATAGTTGTAAGCATTGCTTCCCCCTAAATTCACTTGGAACAGAAGTAGATAATAAGAGAGAAAGAGTTGTCTCCGTGATATGCCTATGTTTTCTCTCAGCAGTACTATCTTGTTTGGGTGTATAGGTACAAGAAGTTTGGTGTATAGTGCCATCTAAAGCAAGTATTTCACAAAAGCTATTAGAGGTATGTTCCCCACCAAATCACATCTAAAACACTATAACCACATGATGTTATGTTTTGAAAAGAGCTCGAAAAGAAGTATAAATATCAAAAAAAATCATAATGATATTTCATCAAGTAAACCCAATAATAACGTGTATCATCATCAACGAATGAAACATTGTATTTCTACTGTCCTTTTGTGGAAATTGGAGAAGGTCCTCACACATCAGAATGAACTAAATCAAAAGGTGCATTAGAAATATACTATCAAATGGCAACGCATAAACTTAGCAAGTATACAACCACTACAACCAGAAATATCATGAGTTCTCAAGTTTTCCAATAATCCAGTAGAATCTAAGTACTTTAAATGAGGAAATGATATATGGCCCAAATGAAAATGCCATAAATAAAAGAAAAGGAAGATGTATTCAAAAGAAATGAAGATAAGCCAACACTAGAAGCCGCAACGCTTGGTACTCGAAGTTCATCCAAAAGATATAACCCTCCACTCCTAAGGCCTGTCTTAATCACCCTCTTCGAGTGAGGATCCTGCACATTACAAACATCAAAAGAGAAAGTCAAGTCATATCCAGAACCACATAATTTACCAACCGAAATAAGATTCAAAGTAAGTTGAGGCATGTGATAAACATGTGGTAGAGACACATGTGGTGAGATGACAAAATTAATGCCTGTTGAGGACATGGGTGTTCCATCAACAATCATAACAGACACCGATTTAGATGGAGGAATGGGCATAAAATATTCTGCTCTAGGAGACATATGATGAAAGGCTTCGAAGTCCAATAACCAAATAGATGAAGATATACCCGAGGATCGAGCTTGGCTCTGATGCCATGTTAGGCTGAATAAGATATATAAATATGCAAAGAGAAATCAATAAAGAAAAAAGAATGAAGAGAATATTTCATTTGAGTTCAAAAAGGATTAGGAGTCTAATATGTTGTTTGATACGTATGAGATTACTAAGACTTTTATTCCTTTTAGGAGTTTATTTTGTCTAGATATTATTTTGACTTTCTTGCCAAATATATTAAATATTAATTGTTTAGGAAAGTTTTTGTACTTATCTTATTTGGTATTTATCTTGTATATTATTAGAATTAATTTAGGTTGTAATTATCTTTTTCCTAGTTAGAATTCGTATATTGCAAGTCTTGATTTATTAAGAATCTTAAATTTTATCTTCTCTCCTTATATAAAGTGATTTACTTGAAATATATTATGTAAATATTCTCTCCTTCTTTTGTGGGACTCTTTACAAGCAAGGATGTCTATATAAATATGAGGACTATCTCTACAACTTGAAGACACTGAATACATAAAGAGAATACACAAAAAGATTAGAGTTTAGAGTTGGGAGTAGTTTATTCGATCAACAGCAAATCTACCCAAACGCAAACATTACTACTCATGCTGCAACATCTGCACTAACATTCTATTGAACGAATTATTTTTCTTTCATGCTTTCACATTTTTATTAAGATCAAATCTTGAAGATTTTGATTCTTAACTTTTGGAAGAGTAGTGCTGATTTACAACAATTTTACTCAATATGAGTTTTTTGTAGTCTTTACTTATTTATGTTTTCATGTGTAATCGTTGTTACACTTTTGTAGTAAAGATTTTTATTCACCTTGAGGCACGACTCCAAAGATTTATTCCTTGTAGTTAAAAATTTTAAAAACTTGTGTTTTGTTATTTTAATTCCACTGCTATTTAAATACACTCTGCACAAATTATACTTGGTTTATTTGATTGTTCTAATAGTTTTCTATTTTTATTCATGAACAACTTAGAAAATTAGGGATTGCAACTCTTTCAATTGGCATCATGAGTGGGCACTTGACAACACTAAGTGTTGATCCTGAGTGCAAGCTTATACATTCTCCTATTTGTTCTAAGTGTCGAACACCTTTATTGAATCTAATCTTGTGAATTCTAATTCCACTATTATTGCTACAGGAAATGTGAAGGCTGAGGACCCCGATGATAAGGACACTGAGGTGATGAAGGCATACAAGGATTTGTATCAAAGTTGGGTCAAGTTGGTTCAAAAGGCCAAACTTTTTACCAAGGAGAACGAACGATTGAGTTATGAGAACGATGAGTTGAAAGCATCTATTGCTCATTTGGAGGTTCTTCTCACAACAAAAGATGAAGAAATTGGTAATATAAAATCTAAACTTGACACTTCTCTTTAATCTTTGAAGAAGACGAGTACCGGTAAGACTAGTACTCTATTTAAAACTCTTGTTTTTGTTAAATCAAAAGAAGCTTGTGAAAGACCAAGTAAAAACTTGCCTAAAGCCTCTAAAAAATCAAAACGCCGCAAGCGTAAATATATTTGTCATCATTGCTTTATACCTAGACATATTAGACCTTGCTGTCATAAACTTAAATCTGAAACTTCTAATAAAAGGTCTGCTGGTCCAGTGTTGGTCAGTCTCAGTAACACTGACACCAACAGCTCTCGTAAATCCAAATCTGTCTGGGTTTGTAAATCTGATGTGAAGTGTAATTTTGTTTATACTTCTTTTGAACACATGATTGCAGGGTCCTGGTATTTTAACAGTGGTAGCTCGCATCATATGATGGGTACTTATGAGTAGTTGACGGACTTTGAGACATACAATGGAGGAAAAGTGATTTACGCGGAGGTGGAGACCATTGGCAAATCATCGGTAAAGGGATGTTGAATGTTGAAGGCCTTCTGAAGCTTCACAATGTGCTTCTTGTTGATGGGCTTATACTAATTTGATTAGCATAAGTCAACTTTGTGATAGTAATATGAATGTGGAGTTTGATAAACAAACTTGCAAAGTTCTTTATGATTCAAATGTTAGTTTTCTTACAGTTACAAGGATGACAAACAAATTGCAATCTTGTGTGTAAAGATGGTGTTTCACTTATTAAACGTATAAGTATTATTACTTAGAGTCGTGGTCCAAAACTTATTTCAAAATCTATGCGACACTACAAAAAAAATTGTCATTTGCTGATGACTTTTCCTGACGGACACTACCATTTGCTAACAACTTGCTGACAGGCAAGGGCCATCAGCGAGTAGCCCGTCAGCTACCTGGAAACATATTAATTGAGAGATGGGTTTGTTGATGGGCCGCTGACGGGCACCATTGCTGACGAGTACCTGCCCGTCAGCAAAATTTTAAAAAAATATTGATGGGTACCAGCCCGTCTATAATATTAAAAAGATAAAAAGAAATATACTTACGGGTGTCATGCCCGTCAGCATATCTCTTTTAAAGCAGATTGGATTTGCGTCCACGAACAGAAAGAAGAAGCATAAAAAAATCGTCCGCTGCTCACGCCCACCCCAGCCAGCCCGCCGTCGCTCACGCCCACCCCATTCGAAACCAGCCAGCCCACCCCGGTTGCCCGCCATTCACCAGTCGCCGCCAGCTAGCCGCCATTTTACGCCATGCCAAGTCGCAGCCGCCAGCCGCCGCCAAGCTTCTCGTTCTGCCGACGTAAGGGTAAGGCTTTTATATTTTTTTTAATATTCTTATGAATTATTTTTTAGTTGTTTGATTTAATTAAAATTAATGGTTTAATTTAGGAATAATTATATAATTAGGGTATAATTTATGGATTATTATATAACTAAGTTTAATTTAATGATTATTATATAATTAGGGTTTAGTATATGGATTATTGTATATTTAGGGTTTAATTTAAGAATTATTATATAATTAGGGTATAATTTAGGAGTTTTGTATAATTAAGGTTTAGTTTAGGTGTTTTTGTATAATTAAGGTTTAGTTTAGGTATTTTTGTATAATTAAGGTTAAATTGAGTTATTATAGTATAATTATCATTAATTTAGGGGTTTTGGTATAATTAGGGTTTAGTTATGAATTATTATATAATTAGGGTATAATTTAGGGGGTTTGTATAATTAAGGTTTAATTTAAGTATTTTTTATAATTAGAGTTTAATTTAGGGGTGTTTGTGTAATTAATGTTTAATCGAGTTATTACTGTATAATTATCGTTAATTTGGAGGGTTTTTGTATAATAAGTAATAGTTTGGGATTTATTTATCAATTAATTTAAGATTTGGGGTTGAATTATAAATATTTATATATTTGAAAATTAGGATTAGTTTAGGGTTGAATTATAAATATTTTATATATGAAAAGTTTTAGAATGATTGTGCTGGTGGTTTTGGAATGTTGTGGTTGTGCTGGGGTTGGAAATTAATATTTTTAATTAATATTTTTAATTAGGATTAGTTTATGATATACATGTTGTGATTGGTTGGTGTAGTGATTGGTTGGGGTTGACGTGGTGTACGGCGTTAGCCGAGAGGTTTCGTCCCTCCAATAACGAATTTTAAATCTTTTTCAAAATGTGACAGTTGATTTAAAAAGTGCGTGGTGGCGGTTTTCAAATATCGTGGTGATCGGCAAGTGAATATTTTGTTTAATTTATATTTTATGTTATATGATCTGTGATTAATATATATATATATACACATATATAATATATATATATATATATATATATATATATATATATATATGGACGGGTTCACATGGGAATCAATTCCTGTGTGACAACCTAAAAACCTGCTATATTACATAGGATGTGATGCTATTTTAGAATCATGTACATACTAATTAAGATAATAGTAAAAATCAAAGGAACATAAAAATAACAATGTTAAAATATAAATAACATTTTGCATTATTTAAATTAGCATCACGTATAATGTAATATAACGGTTCCTAGATTCCACCTAGGGAATTGGTTCTCAGATGATTCTAATCATATATATATATAATAATATATATATATATATATATATATATATATATATATATATATATATATATATAGGTTGGGTTCAAATGAGAACCCCGTCAATATATGTGAACCTAGGGACTCATCTTGACCATTAGATTGGATAATCTTGATGGTTGAGATCATGACATGTCAGTATGGTAATAATGTAAAAAATGCATTAATTAATTAAAAAGGGTATTTTGGACATATACATTGTTCTTTAGAAAGCACAATAGATTAAGAAAAAAAACACTACGATTGTATACAAAAAGTATCGCAAATTTCGTCTATAAACTGCAAATTCAAAATTTGGAATGAAACTCAAATCTTCAACAAACCATAACTTTTTCAAATTTTATTCGTTTTGAATGAAATATATATCAAATTAATCACATTCTCAAGATCTGCAATTTAAGATACATATTGCATGTTTTAAAACGTAAAATATATATATATAGGGTTGGGTTCAAATGGAACCATGTCATTATATGTGAACCTAGGGACTCATCTCGACCATTAGATTGAATAATCTTGATGGTTGAGATTACGACACGTCATCATGTTAATTATGTAAAATATTGCATTAATTTAATAAAAAGGGTATTTTGGACATATATCAATATTTCGAAAGAGCACTGCATTGCTCTTTAGAAAGCACTACGACTGTATACAGAAAAAGCATCACAAATTTCGTTTTTATAAATAAATGTAAATAAATTTAAAAACCTGAATAGTAGCCGTTGCCGTCGTCGTTCGCCGCCGGTAGCCACCGAAGAAGACGGAGCCTGTCGCTGCTGCCGTTCGCCATTCGCCATTCGCCGGAGGCCCCCTGTGTCGCTGCAGCCCGACTCGGAACACGCTTCGGATCTGAGGTCTCTGG
>BMAC01000277.1:546199-583747 GCA_014905375.1 Phtheirospermum japonicum | reverse complement strand
TTAAAAGCATCGCATGTGATTAATTTTAGCACTACAGTACTGTATAAAAAAGCATTGTTAAATTACGAGTAATAATTTTGGATTTATTTTAGTTTTTTTATAATAATGTAGCAATGCTTTTTTAATATTATTGCAGTGCTTTTTTACTATGCTATCACTGCTGTGGTTAAATTATCGCATGTGATTAATTTTACAGTTCTACTTAAATGCCATTTCAACGGGCATTTATAAAATTAGAAGCTAAAATGAGGCGATCTGGCGGCGGGGAGCTGCGGCGTGCGGGGAGGTTGGGGCGGAGCGGCGTGCCTCCGTCGCTGCTGGTGGCTTCACAGCCGCCTGCCGCCGCTTTGCCGACAGGGGGTTGTTGGGCCGAGCGCCGTTTCGGAAAAGAGAGAGTGGAGAAATGAGAGTGGAGAAATGGCTGAGAAAAGAAGGAAGGGCTGGACGAGAATTAGGTTTAGGAGATTTTGGTATTTAATGTGATTATAGCATTTGTAAAATTACTTAAAAGTCCTTTTCTTTCCATATATGTAATTTAATGAATTTAAAAAACAGAAAAAATCTGGTCCACACATATTATTAGATCAATAGTCAGGATTGATCCCTAGGTTCGCATATATTGACGTGGGTTCTATTTGAACCTAATCCTATATATATATATATATATATATATATATATATATATATATATATATATATATATATATATATATATATATAATTAAATTATAAAAACTGGACTGATTTTAGCACTACAGTACTGTGTAAAAAGCACAATGAACCTGGACATATAATTGCACTTTGCAATATTAGATTTAAGGTCAGGATTAGTCCCTAGGTTCACATATATTGACGGGGTTCTCATTTGAACCCAATCATATATATATATATATATATATATATATATATATATATATATATATATATGTGTGTGTGTGTGTGTGTGTGTGTGTGTGTGTGTGTGTGTGTGTGTGTTTTATACGTCGGTGATGACGTGGTTTCAACTTTCATCCACTTCGATTCCAGGGAAAAAAAACCACTATTAAAAAAAACAGAAAGATAATAAAATTACCAAAAATAAAGCCAAAGAATAGAATAAGTGCTTTTTACAGTGGCATCATTACAATGTTTTGATTGAGATTGAGAATAATTAATGCTTTTGTACTTGTATTAATTATTACACTGTTTGTTTGGTTGGTAGCTGCTTGGTGCAACTTATGCATGAAGTTGAGTTTACAGATATGCCCTTTGCTTTATTCAGTCGACCCATTTAGCGTGTTTTACTCAAAAGACACTATACATTAATTAAAGTCACTATATACTATATAGCGTACTCTACCAAATCATAACAAAAAATTGAGTATACTTGAAAAGATGTGATATTGAAATAGAGCTGATGAGTGTTGAAACATCACATCACGGATTTTAAGAGCGTGATTTAGCATCAATAAGTATAAAATCTTTATACACTGAAACACTTACCGTAGACCCATTTGGGATTCAGTATCAAATAGAGAGTTTAAAATTATATTAATTCATTTATCCCGGTTCAATTGTGCTTAAATTTTAATGTTTTTTTAGATGGGAGGTAGAGGTTGTGAGCGTTCTTCTCTAGGACCATCTTTAGGCCGTGCTTCTCTTGGTTAATTATCATCGTCTCATTGTCACTTATATGGTGATATGATTGACTTATCAGTAGGGACTCTGCTGATTGTTCCAGCCACCACGTCCGATGCTAGTACATCGAGAGGCCTCATGCCACCAAGTCCTGATATGATCGAGGTCTATGTCGTCCCCCCGAGGTAAGTAACTTTAATTTAATTTTTGTAAGTAATACATTCTTTATTTTAATATATTGCTCTAATAAACTCTATATTTTACTAGGATACAGAGTGACTCGAGGAAGTTACCGATGATTCTTCAGCTGATCCACGAGGCTCGTGTACACCCCGATGGGTGAAAGTACGAGCATATTCCCCAGTCTCGTCGTCAGTTGTGGTGGACCGAGTTTTTGGTAATTAAACTAATATTATTTTCGAAATTTATTATATATATAATGATTTTTATTAATCAAATTATTTTGGTTTTGCAGAGGCGCTGTTATTGGGACTCGGGTGTATATTCTGAGGAGGTCGTACAACATAACTTCTACAGTTCTATAGCCCAATCATGGCACAGCCGTCTCTATGAGTGGAAGACGAATTGGAGAAGGGAGGGGAGGGTGCCCGCGTGCGTGGGCGAGGAAATATGGAGGAGATGGGTGATGGAGTTTGAGAAACCAGAGAACAAGAAGCAGTCTGAGCAAGCGAGTAGAAACGGGATGAGCGAGCCCAGCGGACCTGGTACTGGGATAGGCAAGCATAGAGGAGGGTCTTGGACTGCGATTGGTCATGCACGTCAGCTCGTAAGTAAAATTAAAATATATTTATAAATTTAGCTCGTAAGTAATTAATTAGTTCAAAAAAAATATAAATTAAAAATTAATTCAAATATTGTATACAGCATGAGGATCTGGGTAGGGAACCCAGTGCATTCGAGCTTTTCTTGACTATGCACCAGAGACCCGACGGCTCTTTCACCGATCCTCTTTCGCAGTAGATTTTTATAAGTATTTTTTTTAATGTAATTAATATAAATATTTATCTTTCGTTTCTAATCCTCGTAATGATAAATTATACATCAATCATAATATTGCAGGAGGAGTATCAAAGACGTTTAGAGGAGGCTCGTGCTTCATCACAGGATCCTGACGCCACTGACGAGAACACAGTCTATCTATAGACCGTCGGGGTGAAGAAGGGTCATCGGTTTGGCACGGGATGTTTAGGAACTCTTATGGCTTCGAAGAGTTTCAGAGGCGGTACCTCCTCTGTTCCAGATAGCCGTGTCTCAGAGCTCCAGATGCAGATGGAGGTTTTGAAGAGTCACCTCGAGGCGAGCCAGCATGCACATCAGGAGCAGCTCCAAGCGATGCGTGAGGAGCATGCACGTCAGCATCTCCAGATGGAGGCAGCTCTCTATGAGCGGGTGATGCAGGAAGTCGCCGCAGCGATGGCAGCGCGACGTCAGCGGCCGTCCTCCGATGCTCCAGGTGGTTCTCCAGCTGATGATGATGATGATGATGTGTAGTTGTTTTAAGAACAAATAATATTTATGTTTGGTATTTTATTTAAACTTTGTACATGATACGATATAATTATTAATTAATTGTTTTTTATTTTTTTTGGGAAATGCAAATTAGTTTTCATATTGGATTATTGATTTGTGACATAAATACAAGTAAAATAACAAATAAAATAAAATTAATTGAAGATGCTGACGGGATGGGAACCGTCAGCATCATTTGAAAATTGTTGACAGGTGAAGCCTGTCAACAAATGCTGACGGCTAAGACCTGTCAGCATTATTTAAATTTGCTGATAGACATTACCCGCCAGCATATGCTGATGTGTCCCCACCCGTTAGCAAATGCTGACGGGTATCTGACGAGTATCGGATTATGGGTAAGGGTGTTGCTGACGAGAAACACCCGTCAGCATTTGCTGAAAGGTATTTTAATCATGTCAGCAAATAATTTGTTGACGCTAAAAATGCTGATGGACGTGACCCGTCAGTAAATCCGTCAGCAAATTGATGTTGACGGGTTTGCTGACGGATCATGCCCGTCAGAAAATGACAATTTTTTCGTAGTGCGACCTTTGCACAAAATTTCTCAAAACACTATGTTTTTGAAAACTCGAGAAGGCTTAAACTCTTTGATAGAGGATTTTAATCCTGAAACTCTTGAGTCTTTAAAATATCGTACGTGTTCTAATTTTGGCCACTTTACTTTTAAATGTGATAATACTTTAGCTAGAAGTAGCTTTAAGGCTAGTTTAAGTGACTATGAGTCTAAGGAAGTAGAGACAGACCCGAATGTTAAGAAAAACTTAGGGTGCGATTGGAAGCGAAAAAATTTTTCTTTTTGTCTCGCTGAAAGAAATAATTTGTTTTGACTTTTTAAAAAGTCATTACAAAACCCTTTCACCAAACAGACTGCAATTGAATGTACTCCGCCTTAATTTATTCCACTCTCTTCCCTCATTTACACTTGGCCCTAATTATTTTTCCCCTCTTTCATGCTTTACCTCACATCAAAGACAGAAGATGGCCATAAGGCCATTCGCCTGGTCTGTAGCCCAATTAATTTATACTCCAACAACCCGTAAGGAAATCGATCACATCGGAGCCGCTCGGATTAATTGCTAAATTTATTGCGCTTCTTTGGATCTATAAAATCGCAAAAGGTGGAAAGTCTCATGGCGGAGTTTCAGTTTGGGGAAATATCTCCACCAGTTCAGAGAGTATTATTTGTTGAGGAGGCGACGGCGACTGGCGAATATTAACGAAGACAGTTCCGGCAGTCCTAGCGTCAGCTCTCCATCGCGGAAACGACGGAAGGTACTTGTCTATTATCTGATGAAAATTATTTTTAGCCGATATTTAATCCCGATTTTCCGATGATAGGGTTAAAAAATATGATGATTTATTATGTAGCTCATCATCTAACGCCCAAATTGGAAAGATGAATGCAATTTCGTGTGTTTTATCTAATTGGTGTGGATCCCAATTCGGATCCTGACGTTATGTTGTAGGCATGGTCCTTATAATTCAATGCGTAGTATACTCACAAACTGATTCACACGGTTTTTGTCCTCTTATATTTTAAAATTATATTAATTAAATTATTTGAAATATGAATTATAATCAGTGGTGTATGCTTATCAACTGGCTGTGGCGGAAATTATTTGTGCAGTGAATTCGAAATATATGCAACTTTTTTATTTTGTGATGGCTACCAGTAGTTTTCAAGTGATGTGCATAGTGTTTGTTGAATGGTGTTAGATGGCAAGTAGTTCACAAATGTTCATGCCTTCGGGTGGCCAATTGAAAATGAACGAGAATTCATTATGCTCATGTACGACGAGGTTGTTAAAGGTAATATTGCTGGGAGCAAGTTCACGCAATCGCAGTGGATTTCTTTTATGGTTACGATGAAAGAAAAGTTCCCCGCGTATACGTATACCGCAGCGCAGCTGAAGGGAAAATGCGACCGATTGAAGCAACGGTGGAAAAAATACCATCGGATCCTCACAACGGCCACGGTTTCGGTTGGGATAAGACAAGCGGCTTGATCGTTGGATCCGAAGAATCATGGGCTTTTTGGATATCGGTAATTTTTACAAACTTACCATGTTCACAGTTATTTGTTATTTATCAGAAAATGCTCCCTCGTAGCTAATGTAACATCCGATTGTAAACAGGCTAATCCTGCCGATGAAGTGCTGCGTCGTAAGGGGCTTCGATTCTACAACGAGCTGACCACCATTTTCTCACCAACTACAGCAACTGGTAGTATGTCTCGGGTTTCAACGCAGCGCCGACCTCGTCCAGAAGAATTTGATTGTGACGTGGAGGACGATTACCCGATTGGAAATTCCACACAGCAAACAAATGGCACGCCGTCTAATGCATCTCGCATGCCACGTGGGAGTACTCCGCGAAGTGGCTCCCGACGTCGAAAATCTCAAGATCCGTTGGTTGTAAGTGCCATGCAGTCATATATTCGCGTAAACGACACTATAACCCATGCAATGGCGGAGTGTACGGCTTCCCTCGTAGACGTATTGGAGCTACTGGAGGCAATGGAGGACGTGCCCGACGACGTGTTCACGGTTGCGTTAGAGAAACTTGAACAACCCATGAAACGAACTATGTTCACCAGATTGAAAAGCGACGACCGTCGTCGTGCGGTTGTGTTCGGATGGGCGCGAAAGCAAGGTTGATCGACCGGGATAAGCGGAGCACAGTTTTCATTATTGTTGCGCTTGGGTATAATTCCCAATATCATTGTCCAAAAAGCGATGGGTTTAATGTGATTAAGACCCACCGATAATCAATTTAACCCCCTCAGTGTTCTAATATTTGTCAATGACATTATGATCAGTCTCATATGTTATGCTAGTTTCGGCGCCTTCCCTTAGTGTGAAAAATAAATTGATTGATTTCTATGGTATTGTAATATTTCTTCCATTTTCTAATGCAATGAGTTTCTGTTAAGAAGAGAATTTAATTCGTAGTCTCATCATTATTAGACGTCATATTTACAATATCAAATTCTCATGGAGATATGCATTCTGCTTATCACTTTTGCTGAGTGGATGTAATATAAACTAGGCCCACCGATAATTCATTAGAACATTGATATCATAATATAAATTATAAAGTGAAGGGCCCACCGAGTAAAGATTTCATGGCCCAAAATATCTGCGCAAAAGTGAAGGGCCCGGTTACTGTCAAAAGCTGTGGGCCCGTTATTTATGACTGAATAACTTGACGTCAAACCATTGTGAATGATTTCAACTTCGGAATTTGAACTAGCGGACCATTTCCAATCACTTATTCACGAAAATTTTTTTACTTCCCAATCATATTTTCACCAAAATATTTCATTCACCAGAAAAAAATAAATTTCATTTTTTTTAGCTAAACGAAATGAGACGAGATAAAACGGTTTCCAATCGCACCCTTATTTTTCACAAATCTGGAGGGAGAAGTCATCACTTTGTGTGCTGCTGCTCAGGATGTTGGTGGGAATGTTGGCACACCACCACCGACATTCAGTCCAGAATTTCTATACTGCACTAACATTGGTTTAAATTATGATGTTCTATCAGAAGCAAGTCTCCAACACAGTGACGGTGATATTTCTGTTAAACTTGATCTTGATAACTCCCTTGTTTTCTTTAATCCATTAAATAAGGGTAAAACAAAAATTGACGGTGTTGTACCAATACTTAGCCCAAACAAGATATTTAACCCATATATTTGGTGTATCCATCACAAAGCTCCTCAAAATACATTTCCAACGTGCGATTGAGACTCTCAATTTGACCATCTATTTGAGGATGGTACGCAGTTGAGAAATTTAGTGTTTTACCATGTAGTTCAAACAAATCATTCCAAAATGAGCTTAGGAATAGTTTGTCTCTATCCCTAACCATAGAATGAGGAATCCCATGCAATTTCACGACACCATTGAAAAATACCTCAGCGACCTTCCCACTTGTTGCTTTAGCCGCCAACGGAAAAAGATGTGCATATTTACTTAACCGACCTACCACTACTAAAATTTCAGAATATCCCTTTGAAGGAGGTAATCCAGTGATAAAATCAAGGGAAATACCCTCCCAGATTTGAGCGGGAATTAGCAACAGATGAAGCAACCCTATCGGATCTAGAGTAGAAGTTTTTCATGTTGACATATTGACACTTGTCAATATATTAGCGCACATCCTTGCACATCCCAGACCAATAACAATTGGCATCAATGTGTTGTAAAGTACGCAAGAAACCTGCATGACCACCGAGGGTGGAGCTATGAAATTCTCGAAGTAACAACTCTTTTAATGAATCTGGAACAAGAAATCGACGCTTAAAATAAATTACTCCATCTACCACACTATAGGCAATGAAATCTGTTGCGTGATCTAGAACGTTGCCTTTGAGTTGGATCATATCTGGATCAGTGTCATGGGCCATTCGAAGTTGCTGTAAAAATAGAACTTAAACATTAACTAAGGTTTGCAATGAACCAACCAATGGGTTGCGAGAGAGAGCATCGGCCACAATATTGTCGCGTCCTGGTTTGTAAACTATTGAAAATCAAAGCCAAGAAGCTTGGTGAGCCATTTTTGATGGTCCAGAGTATGAATTTTCTGATTCGTCGTCGCTTTTAGGCTGACTTGGTCCGTTTGAGTGTCAAAATAGCGGCCTAATATATATGTAGGCCACTTAGCCACGACTGCCATTATAGCCAACATTTCTCTATAATAGGTCGATGCACTTTGCGCTCATGGACATAATTCTTTATTCAAATAGGCGATAGGTCGATTATCTTGTAAAAGGGCTGCATCAGTTTCAAGAACAAACGGCTTATCAAAATCTGGCAAAACCAATATGGGGGCTGAAACCAAAGCACGCTGCAAGGAAGGAAAGTATCTTGAGTCGCGACACTCTATTTGAAGTTATTTGCTTTGAGCAAGTCAATGAGAGGTGCAGCTAATGAGGCGTACCCTTGGATAAATCGTTGATAATACACATTAAGGCCTAGGAACCCATGTAATTGTTTAATTGATTTTGGAATAGGCTACTCCAACACAGCTTGAACCTGTTGAGGATCCATAGCAGCTCCCACATCTGAAATCACATGCCCCAAATAATCAACCTGATGTTGCGCAAAAACACATTTAGAGAGTTTCGCATAAAACTGGTGCTCTTTTAGAACCAGCAAACACCACTTCCAGCTGAGCCAAATGTTCCACAAAATCCTTAATATACACAAGAATGTCATCAAAAAAAGGGGGCACAAATTTTCGTAAGAAGGGGCAAAAAACATCATTTATTATAGATTGAAATGTTGCAGGTGCATTCGCTAGACCAAATGGCATGACTAAAATTCATAGTGCCCATCATGTTTTCGAAATGCCTTCTTAAAGATATCTTCATCGCGAACTCAAATTTGGTGATAACCGGAACGAAGGTCTGACTTTGGGAAATAACGAGCACCATGTAGCTCATCAAGCAATTCATCTACCGTTGGAATTGGAAAACTATCCTTCACCATGATGGTATTTAAAGCACGATAATCTGTGTAAAACCGCCGAGTGCCATCTTTCTTCTTAACCAATAAAATTGGAGAAGAAAATGGACTAGTGCTCGGATGGATGAGACCAGTTTCGAGCATTTCTTGTACCACCCGCTCTATCTCTGATTTTTGAAAATGAGGATATCTGTATGGTTTAACATTTACTGGCGTTGTGTTGGATGCAAATGAATTGCGTGATCATGAGAATGAACTGGAGACAGTGCTTGCGGTGTAGCGAAAACCTCTGGAAATCGATCCAGTAGTGATTGAACATTAACATCATTAGTCTCAGAGGGGGAAGGAGCATCTGCGAACCACATTTAAGCTTAAAAAAAGTCACAACATAGTCATTATGTACCATACACTAGAGACTGTTAAACTGACATGGAGACACCAAGGGAATATCCTCGCCTTTTAACATAATATTTGAATCATTGACCCTGAAGGTCATTGCGAGGTCCACGTAATTTTAAACCACCAGACTTAAGGTGGCTAACCACGACACACCCAAAATAATGTCAGAACCTTCGAGGGGGAGAACATACAAATCAGTCTTAATCAAATGGTCTTGGATCATAATTCTTGCATCATGGATGCAACTATCACAGAATAACTTATGGCCATTGCCGACCGCCACTACAAATTGGTTAATAGGCTCAATCGGTAATTTAACAATTAAAGAAACTGAGCAACTCATGTTTACATAAATTTGTGCGTGCTACCACCATCAACCAACACGCACACACTATGTCCAGTGAAGATTCCATGAAAACGCAATGTAGCCGGGGAACGGGTTCCGGACATCGCATGCAAGGAAACTTCTGGAGGTGAATCTATCTCCCCTCATTTTAGGGAGTTGGTCGAGGGATAACTCAACATGGAATCATCAGATTCATCATCCCCAATAACCATAAAGAATTGAGGTTGAGTTTTGACCGGTGTCCAGGATTATACAACTCATCCAGGAGTAGCCATTTCTTTGAAAGTGATACGACGAGTGGGAGGAGAAAGTGGAGTTATAGATTGCGTGGGTGGCCGATGGGGCAAAGTGATCGTGGGTGGTGTAGAAGAGTTGGGCTGGATCATTTGTGGGGAAAAATATAGTAATTGGGATACAGGTGAACTAAACAGTTTGTGTGTGTACGAGAGAGGATGACCGGGAGCGGTTTTGTCGAGAAAGTGGATTTGGACCACTGGAAAAGTTGGCGTTGATCGCCCAATTTGGATTCATAGAGACGGGACAGAGACATAGCTTGGATAAGACAAGTGGGTCGGGCCGCACGCACCTCTGCTTGAATATCGCTCCTTAAACCCCGGGGGTATCCAAACTGTGCGCATTGAGAGGGCCTCAGATTGAGCAATATAATGGTCCACAATGGACGTTTGCATCAGCTTAGCTACCATCCTTTGAGCATATTTAAATTACGACGGCCCAAAACGCGTTTCCAACGCTTGAATAAGTTGCTCCCAATTAACTACCTGTCGATTACGAAAAACCCATTGAAACCATTACAACGCACGACCATCCATGTAGAAGGAGCTAATCAGAATCTTTTGGTCCTCTGGAGTTTGGTAATCGCGAAGAAACACTCTGCTTTAAATACCTAACCCAAAGGATCATCACCATTAAAATACATAAAATCTAGCTTCGGAGAATGACTCGTAAGGAACCCAAGAACCCCTCTGGCCAAATGGATAACTGATGCTGGAAGGACTAGCAGACCCAAATAGTGATGACGAAGGACCATATAAGGTGGCGTGACCATGGTTGGTGGCCAACGTAGCTACCATCGGAGGTAATGGAGGTAACGACGGACCCTATCCCACAGGGGAACTCATCATTGGATAAAGACTCGTCGGGGAAGAAAATGGAATAGGGGTATGGGGAACACCCAATGGAGTGAGATGCAGCCAAGGGCACGTTCGGAGACGAAGTTGCGGCAGAGTGAGATGGGGTTTCCGGCGCGTGAAAGTGACGCTCCATCTTACCATCTAGATCTGAGAGGTTAGCAATAATATCAGATGACAATTGCTTCTGTGCAGGTAGTTGCTCCGAGTGAACGATCAACGCATTGTGAATTTTTTTGACAGCATCGTCCAATGTTTTAAGTCGCGTCCCGTCAGTCATGGATATCAACGAGCTCAATGAAAACACCAAATTATTACGGCCGTGTGAGAAAATTTGCAGAAGTAAACGACAAAATAAGGAGAAATTTGGAAAATAAAATATTCTTCCTTCCCTCACTTTGTTACATCTCTCTCTTATAAGGTGGTTTTTATCATTATACGTGACATAACAAATTAATTCGGGAGTATATTTAACTATTAGTTTGAAAACCCACGTTTACGCGGGCATATCGAGTAAACACGTATAAATAATTTATTAAATTCGCAAAGTGAATTATTAATATAATGAAATTTTTTGCTCACTTGAGGATTTGCAAAACTTCTTTATACCATCGTCGTCGCAACATATAGTTTGTAATCATTTACTAATCTTAAGTCGAGAGATTGCAACATCGATTTGGCCATGACTAAAAATTGGTCTTGATAAATACAAACCAAACATTGAAGATAGTTCGACTCCAACTCTTGTTCATTGTGATTGCGAAACAAACAATAGGTGGAAACTCTCTACTTTGATATTTGAACGGAACCCTACTATTTGAAGGGCTCAATATCATGTGTGGGATGTAAACCTTCGTCCCAACATTAGCTCTTGACAAAATTAGTATGGTTTAATAATACGATCACCAAGTTTGGTACAAATCTAGTACCACTACATAGATATGGCGTAAAGATCACCATATATAAGAAAGACATAAAATGTATCAAAAAATTTATTAACTTCAAAGAGTGAATTATTAATATAAAAAAGAATAAATGTTGTTTACTTTAAATGGTGGAAAACTTCAAACTGCATTAACTATCTAATTTAAAATGATACAATTTTCATCACAAGCAAAGAATATTTAACCCTTTATGACTCTTAACTTTATAAATTCCGACGAAAAGTTATTTATGGTTGAACACTGATTTTTGTGAATACAAACCAACAACACTTGTGTGAAATCCGCTCAATTTGAAAATCTGAATTATTAATACAAAGCTAAAATGAAATATTATTCAATGTAAACTTTGGAAAAAAAATTGTATAGAAAATACACCATTTTATTTACGATGATAATTATAAATATCTGTTTTTGTTGCATTGCATGGTCCGGTCAGTTTGCAAAACCTTTCAAATAGAGAAAAACACTTGATATCATAGTTGGTAAAACTGGAGAAAGTGGATTTCATAGATTCATGAAGTAAATGTCAAGGGTTTATTTGTAATTTTCAAAAATAGGTGAGCTTTTTTGTAATTAAACAAAAACCTCTAATGTAGTTTTTGTTTCCTTATTTATTTATTCTGTGCATTATCTAACATCAGTTTAACATTAATTTATAATTAACTTATTTTGTTATTAGTTTACAATTTTAAGGGATAATTTAGTTTACAATTTTAAGGGATAATTACACAAGGTATCCCGAAGTTTAGTCTAACTAACCAAAAAGAAAAGATCTTTTAAAATTACGAATAACTCAATGGTTTGTATTTACCTTACAAACGACCCCACTTATACCCTTTTTAGGATGTTCTGTTGTAACACTACAATAATGTAAATGGGTTATTTGTGATTTTCAAAGACAAATGGACTTTTTTGTAATTAAAACTAATCGCTAAGGTAGTTTTTGTAATTTTACCTTATTTATTTATTTATTTATTTTAACCCTATAACTTATGCACAATTAGAGTTTGATTCAATTGCAGCAATTTATAGCGTTATCTTGACATTGAAATTCAATATTTATTTATTTATTTTAACCCTATAACTTATGCACAATTAGAGTTTGATTCAATTGCAGCAATTTATAGCGTTATCTTGACATTGAAATTCAATATTTATTTATTTATTTTAACCCTATAACTTATGCACAGTCAGAGTTTGATTCAATTGCTGCAATTTATAGCGTTAGCTTGACATAGAAATTCAATGTCTACTGAAATGACCATTTAAATCTGAGGGCATTTAGTCTTTTACAGGTACTATCACATCTTATCAACATTTTCAAACATAACTTGAAGTCAAGCTAAGAATATATGATAAATTTAATATAGTTTTCCAAATAAAAATAGCAACACTAAAATAATTTTACAGTACAATTCTCACTAATTATCATATCCCATCAAAGACCTCAAACATGTCCTTAGAGGATAAAGATCGAGGACCTGCAAATTTCATAAAAAAAAAAAAAGGAAAATAAATCAATTATAAAATTTGCAATCCAAAGACATGAAGAAGCAAAAAATAAAATCTTATTTTATTTTCTATTCCAATTGCTAGTCCTGAAAATATTTTTGGCTGATACAAAATAAGGAATTGATAATTACAAAAATTACCTCAGAGTTAGGTGTCCTTAATTATGGCATTATCATTGGTCTTACTTTGAGTTTTTTTTAGAAAAATCTCCAATTATAACTAACCAAGTGACTAAATTGAAAATCTTTTACGAATATAATAACAGAGCTAAACAGCGTAAATACGAAATCAAAGTTTAAACATAAACTTCAAATACTGGGATACAAACCACTCACCTTTCAAGCAATTAATGGTTTTATGGCTCATTATACGATTAGATTTTCATGGAGTTCCCTTCTTAAGTTCTAAATAAAGAATATCACAATGTAAAGATCCAACCTTCATCAAAGACAGGGAGCATGATAACATTATAGATTATACAAACCAATAAACAAAGAATCACACAAATCTAAATAATAAACTACGAAAGGAATCATGAACATCTAACATGAGTGGAAGAATTATACATATGAGTATTAAAAAACATATCTAATGATAATTTATAAACTTCTGAAGAGATAAATAATTATGCTCCGAAATGTAGTACTCATACCGATGTTGGTGAACTCCTTAATGAGAATATAGCTGTAAAACTATAAATTAGGAAATTATAATATGGTAAAGCATCATTAAACAACTCTCAAAATCAGAACATGAATCAATTTCTAGAAAAAAGAAATAATCTTATTGAATATTTACCTTGATCTCTTTGTTTGTGATAGAACAATAAATCAAACAACCATAATAATAAATACCTACTGCGACGACGTTGTTTGCGGACAGGTGCGAGCTATTAGGATCCAAATTGGTTCATTGCATTCCAAGCAATTATAAAAATATATATGTCCAATGAACAAATAAAATGAACCGAAATTCATACTAAATAATATCCATAGAAAGAAAAAAAAACCCAAAACTTCCATACATAAAAAATATTAGTAAGAAGGTAACACAATCAAACAGAAATTTAACAAATTAAACCATTGAGATTCAATTAACACTTTTTATATGCTAGCAATAAACATTAGTAAGAATATATATTATTAAAAAACAGCTGAATACCTTGAGATAATATTGATATTCACCTTGATATACAAATCGGAAGCAAATAGTCCATCAGAATATCATTATAGGAAAAATAAAGTAATAAAATCCTGGAAGATGTTAGAACCCAACTCATGCTTACAACTATATGATAAACCTAATTGGAAAAGTTTGGAAATCTTTAAATAAAGAAATTGTTTAATCCTTACTGTATTTCTCCAACGTGATCTCAACAAAACGGGCGGTTCTTCCTTCAAGTAGTCTCAACTTATATTAATATTCCCACAACCTACATAAAAACCAAAGACTTTTTCAAAGATTATCCAACAATCTACTTTTTAGAAAGAACAAAGAGGGGAGATGAGATATCAGAGAAGCGGAGAGGGGAGTTTCACAAATCAAATATCGAGAAAATCTATATTATAGGAATAATGCTTTCATGTTATTCGAAAAACTAACAATTATGGACCTAAATTAAAATATGCAAAAAAATAAATAATATATATATATATATATATATATATATATATATATATATATATATATATATATATATATATATATATCAATCTAGGATTAAAAAAGAAAGAAAGAAAGAAACTACACCTGAACCAATAAATTGCCCATAAATTAACGAAATTATAGTCACTGCGAAAAGGACTAAACAATATAAGTTTTAGCCTCTCATATTCGAGATAGACCTATCATCCATTAAACATCAATATTAGATATTATGTATTACATCATCGTAAAACTGTGAGCGATCACTATTTTTATATTAACATTAGTTAGAAAACATCCTAACTAATGCGAGCAGCCATGATGCATACTTTTTGATCTCAATTGGATCTAAGAACTATAGATTTATACATAAGAAAAACTAGTCAAACATCAGTCACATCCCCAGATTTCTTCGCCGATTTATTATACACACTTATAATAAAATTAAACATCATAGCATTTAGGTACATCAAAAAACAAAATCCACTTTGACCTAAAGAATTTTGTAACTCTATTGGCACGCACTCAGATATGGTATTGGTGTCATCATAATGCTATTCTACAGCACCTCGGTATCTTCAGTCATTAATAAGTAAATGAGCCAACTTTATGATTAATACCTAAAAGTAATTAAATTACAACAAATAAACATTTAATGATAATGCCAATTATTAGCAATTATATTCATGAACCAAAATTCATATTCCAAATTAAGTTATAAACCAAGAATCATATTCATAAACCAAACAAATCGACTAAATAATTTGAAGCAACATGTAAATTCAAAGCAATCATATTTCGAATAATGGTGTTCAAAAACAATTTCTCAATGAGTATCGACATTGAACAATACTTGTCAAAAACAGACTCCATATAATAAACATAAACCAAATCAACCGAATAATTTAAAGAAATCATATAGTCATAGCAATAATATTACCAATTTTAAAAAATAAAGTTCTAAACTTATTAGCTTTTTTCCCTTTGATTTAATATAATAACTCTTCATAGATTAAAACTGCTCTTTCAAAACAATAGGAAGATAGTAAGAAACCGATAAAATGAATCAAAAAAGGAAGGAGAAAAATCAGGATTTTAGACATCCCCACACATCAGAGTCAAATTTCACAAAAAAACATAAATTTTTAGTAAATTGCAATTAGATCGACAAATAATCCAAGAAGTTTTTAAAATAGATATCCCAATAAAATCGATTACATGAACCAAATATCTCAATTAAATTATAAACAAATTGACAAAAAATCCAATATACATGAAACTTTGAAATCAAATCGAAACATAATACCATCATAAATCGATCGAAACAGAAATCAGATGGAAACATAATATACCTGTCGATCAAAGTATTTATCGAGAGAATTAGAAATTAAGGATCAGGATGTGTGAAAAACTATGTCCGATCTTAAACCCCGAGATTAGTGAAAAATGGACAGAAATTACGAAACCTTATATAGAAAGGGATAAACTCTGATGGAGAAAGATCAAACCAAAAATTGCGCACATATTTTTTGTGTGCATATATTAACGTGCAACCATATTCTAGAAATTCAAATCTTGAGATATTGCAAAGCATGATAAAGATAGGAAGAGAGGATTTTGTGGTTCTGATTTTGGTTCGTAGATGAGAGGACGGCAAAAAGGAGACTAAACCCTAGATTCTAAAAAAAAAATTACGAAATGCTAAAAAAGTGCTATTTTATACCAGGAAAGAAATTATAAAAAAAGGAAGTTTTGAAAAGAAATAATGTGAGAATGTCACATCAGATTTCCAATACATCATAAGATGACACATGGAGTTTGAATGAACCAAAAGTTGACACATAAGCTATGTGTCAATAACATTAACAAATAGGGTGGATACTTGCATGAATTCCTCGTCTTGGGCCTAATGTATTAGCTTGGGCCTCCCTATCCTTCACTTCTATGGTTGGCCCATCAAGCATAACAAGGGTATGGATATAAAATAAAATTCATATAGAATTCAAGAAATATTTGAGAATGCTGAAATTTCGTAAATCCAAGTCAAAACCCAAAATGTGGTAGATTCCACGAAAATGCAAATCGAGAACTCCTAAATTTAACATGAAACTCTAAATTCAATTATATCCCTAATTTATATAGTTTTTGTCTCCACGCAAAGGAGGATGAGAATTCTATAGTTTACCTAAATCAACTTCGTCATTAAATTACAATTATCTATAAAATACTAACAAAAAATATATTTATCCCCAATGATATTGATCCGTAATTGATAAATCACATTATCTAGTTTGTTTGTTTTTCCTTGTTTTGCTTTTTAAAATTTCAGATTTTATTTGTATATATTGCCAAAAAACTTTTTATAATAAATATGTTGAAGGAAAAACACAATTAGTGTGCCTTCGTCAATTGGTAACTGATGAAGCATAGTTTGGGTATTTGTTATCTTTATGTATTATGCAAACATGTAATTGATACCCTATATAAAAAGGGTGTCTTTGATGAATAAGAGAACCCTAATTTTCTACTGTCTCGCTCGTCTCTTTTATGTCCTCTCCTTATGCTTTTACTTTTACACGTTATCAGCACGAAACTCTAGTGATCGAGAATAAGCCTCCATAACCAAAGCAACAATTATACAATTTGCGTAGGTCAAAAATCTAACTGCGTTGTATGTTTGAAAAATAATTTTCTCGAGTTTCAACCGTTGGATCGAGCTCAAAATTTTACAGAACCTTCCAAACCTTTTTAATTACATTATGAATGGTGGAGATTGGATTTGGAGATACAAGAAAATTTATATAAACTTTCGAACAAAGCAAATTCTGCTTTCGAAATTTTCTGTGCAGAGTTTTTCAAAACACTACTTCTCACAATCGGACCTTTGGATCAAGCTAAATTTTGGATATATTATTCCAAAAATATACAAGATCAATGTGAACTGTGGATATTTGAATATGAATTCTTAAGAATCCGATAATAAATTTCAAACAGATCTGATCCTGTTTCTCGAAACTGTCTGCCCAGCTTATTTAAAAATTCAATTACGCAAAATTCAACCGTTGGATGAAGATGGATTTTGGATATATTATTCAAAACACGTAGAGATTAAATCTGTACGGTGGAGATCGGATTTTAAGTTTTTCATAATCCGAAACCTAAAAATGAAAATTAGGAAAGAATCATGACTTTTCTCCAAGGTAACTCGAATTACCCTATTATTTATTAAATGCAACTAATAAATATTTGGAAATATGTGTATATGTCATGGTATGTATTATTGTGCATGTATATGTATATATGTTACCTATGATTATATGCATGTGATGTTATATGCAATATTGACAAACATGAAATTTTGCAATACTTTAATAATATTCATAGAGTACATAATATATTAGTATTCATGATATTATATGATTTCTAATTTAGAAATCATAAATAAAGTTATCTACATGATTAGATGAGATATTGATCATGATTTTGCCAATATTTTTTGTTCATAATGAATTTCGATGAATTGATTAATTTCATATATATTGATCATGAATTTCGATGAATTGATAGATTCATGTTTGTTCATCATTTCGATGAGTTGATAGATTCATGTATGTTGTAATTCTATTCGAGCTATTTTATAAGCTACTTTCAATGTATGTATCATTGATTGTATATTTGAATATTTTCATGATAATGAAAGTTCATGAAAGATAAATAATTGTGTAAATAAGTCTTGTGATAAGGTATATTCACATGATATCAAAGAAAGAGTTATTCTTCAAATTCATTGTCTACAGAAATTGATTGAACTAACTCAATCCAAATACAGTTTAATATACTCAAAAGAAATTGAGTATTACCATCATTGGTTTGATGTGGAAACTAGAAGAACTACACTTCCACAATAATATCATCCATCAATCCCCAATTGACAAAGAATCGTCAAACTTAGTCAAAGTCAATTCTCTAATGAACTTGAGACTTCATATTGACCCCAAATCTTATATTGGAAGTATATGTAGTTTCAAGATCTCAATAAATTCTGGATGTACTTTAAATGAATATTTTGAGGATTTTATGAAACACTACTTCCAAGCCTAAGAATTTAGTGAAAAGAAATTAGTTTGCTTGCTAAAAAAGGTTAATGACTTTGATATGTTGCGACTAAAAACATGTCTTACCATATGTGAAAAAGAAAGTCACTTTAAATGACAATAATAAAATGAGAGATACGATCTCACTCTATTTTTTTACCACTTGATCAAACATACGGATGCACTTGTATAATACTAATTATTATAATAATAAGTCATTGAGAGACATGACATTATTCTTCACAATACCAATGTTAGACCTCTGGATAAAGAAATTTCTTGAGGCTAACTAGGATCGATATGAATAGTGGAAATAACTTCAAAGTAAAGGGGAAGAGACATGTTGATCCCTACCTATGTAGGAAGAATGAACCACAAGGTAAGACAAGTAAAGAGTTCGTGATATTTATTGGATATCCCTACCTATGTGGGAAGAATGAACCACAAGATAAGATATGTAAGAGTTCTCCCAATAACTTTGCTTAGTCAATGGATATCTTTTATTTTGATTGATGAAAGTATAATCAATCATTCATATTAGACTATTGTATTTGGTCTTAAAATTTATTTTGAGTTAGATTTATGTGATGTGCCCTGATTTAAATTAATTATTATCTATTGGGCCTTTGATAAATTATACATTTCATTCTAAAACATTGAATGTAATTGAGTTTATTTATCATACATTCACATATAAGGTTCATGAAAAAACTATTAGATATAATGTAACATATCTAGTAAATAATGTTTGAATGAAAAGTATTTCGTTCAAATATCTCTGAAGAATGTGAGAATTTGTCGAGGAATAGATAATTATTCACTGAATTGTGATTTATAAGTGACAAAGTCTTTATGCCCTGTGGCACATTGCTTAAAGTTATAAAAGCTCAATATGGACCAAGAGCGAAATGAACCTTGTTAAGTTTGATGATATTCATATTGATGATTATCATTAAGAAGTACATTATGAGGATGGAATTATACTTTTAATTTATGTGGAAGAAAGCAAGTTTTAGAGTCAATCTAGTGATTTTACTTTACTACTTCTTGATTATTGAATCATAAGTTATAACCAACAAAGAACTTTTGGACACTGGCTCATTCAAGTTTTGATACGACTGACATAGATTCTTTAGTCATCGTGATATGATGGTCCATAGTATAAGAAATTAACATGGACATCTTTCATTTTGGGTGAAACATAAAATGAGATAGAAACTCGATGCAAAGTATAGTATCGAACTAATGTTGTTCAATTACACCTAGTGCATTCTAAAGTACTCGGAGCACTACATACATTCATATCTCAAAGATACATCTCTCATTTTTTCAAAACTTGTTCATTAGCAAAATTGTATGATTGAGACCTGCATTTGCTAAAGATACAAAGTATAATATTTCATTCTTATAATTGATAATTGGTGATACATGTGGACATGACCATTCACAATGCGGATCATTCAAGTATTTTTTTGGTCGATGCTTCGGCACATATTGTTCATAAAAATATTGCATTTGCAAAACTTTTAGCACATTTAATATGATTGAGGACTCACCACCCTTATAAAGAACCCAAACTCATAATGCTAGAGGGTTTACATCAAAAGTACTTGATGTCTATTGCATTTTAATAAAGATCGATGTATTGGATCTTGTACCCTAATGTGCATATACAGTAAGGTCTCAAAGAAGACACCATCAAAAGGAATATAGATGGTAACTAAGACAATATTTATGCGCACTCATTTGTCTTCGCACAGGGTTATGCAATATTGCACGCAACTCTTATTTATTCGTTTATGAACCCCTGCTAACCAAATATTTTGCATACCAGTTGGTAACTGGATATAAGCCTGATAATTCATATCTACGCTTATTTTATTAAGTAGTATATGTGCCTATTGCGCCCCCACAGCGCATTATATGGGTTTCTAAAGACGATTAAGTATTTATGTTGGATATGAGTCTCCAACAATCATCCACTATTTGAAACCTTTGACAGATGATCTCTTTATCGCTAAATTAGCAAATTTGTCACTCTAATGAGACAGTCTTCCCGTCGTTAGGGGGAGATAAGAAAAATTATTTTCTAATGGAACGACAGGAATAGTTTCATACTATGTCTTATTATGATCCCCGCATTTCACAATGTAACGTGAAAGAAAAGTAAAGTGAACAATTGATCTTCAAAGTATAGAAGACTCAATTTCTAAAGTGACGAGACCATATATATATACTAACTGCAAATGTGTTTGCAAGGTTAAAGACCCCATAAGGGGCACAATGGCACAAATTAAGACATTGCAACCATACTTAGTGGAGGTGTGGTTGAAGTCATGACTCCCAAAAGGAACAGGGGGAGATCACTTGGTTCGATCAATACTCACCCAAGGAATAAGAGGGCACGTATGGCACAAGCTCGATTAATCATCAAATGACTCTCATGAGATTATCTTTGATTATACTTATGTCCATGAATCATTACTGGAGGACGCTCCGAAGTTTAATATGATTCCAGAGAATAAAGAAATCTCAATGTACAATGAGAGTTTATATAAGTTGATGGAAAGACTTTCAATACACATTGATGATATACATTGCTGCTCAAGGAATCATAGAGCACGATGGTATCGAACCACACTATTGAAATGTCAATATAGAGTAAATTTATCTAAATATAAATAATCAATGCAGTTAGAACTAAATTCACTGACAACAAGGCAGGTATTTGGTTTGGTAGTGCTAACCTCACCAAGTGTAAAGCCTGTAGGACATAAACAAAGTTTTGTCAGAAAGCGTAATGAGAGAAATAAAGCCATGAGATGCAAATCTACACTTGAAGCACAAAGTTTCTCACAACGCCCTGTAATTGAATATAAGGATATGCTCTCTCTCATAATAGAGATTATAATTCCAAAGAACTGAGAATGCAGCTTATACCTGTGGTTACATCATATCTCTATGGGGATCGTGATTTAGAGATATATATACGAAAGTGCTTGTTGGCCTTTCATTGCCAAGGCAAGTGACTCTAAGCCACAGAGTGCATTTGCAATTAAATCAAAATGCTCACTTTATGGATTAAAATAATTCAGACGGATGTGATATAACCGTCTAAGTGACTACTTGATTGGGAAAAGATAATCTATACCCTTGCGTATTTATAAGTTTCAAATTTGCGATTATAATTGTATATGTCGATGAAAGAAACATAACATTCACTCTTAATGAAATAAGAGATATCGCTAGTTATTTGAAATTCTTAATTTGAGATAATGTATCATGGGAAAACTCAGTCATGTTAAGGCTTTAAACTAAAACCGAGTTTGTGGAATACTAAATTCTACAGTTTGCATATGTCCAAAAGATGATCAAGTAATTAAATATGGATAACTGCAATATGTTAGCACTCCTATGTTTGGTCAAAGTGAATATATAAGGAAATATCAATTTCATCAATGGAATGACGAAGAACTGGTGGGAGCTGAAATTCTCTACCTACGTACAATATGCGCATTATTATACCATTACTAATACACTTGACCAAATATTACTTTCTCAAAATTGTTATCTTGATTTAACTCAAGAAAGCTCAATATCAATGGACTGGAATCAAAATGTAATTTGATACCTAAAAGAAACCATTGAAGCGAGTTTATTTTTCCCATTCATAAACATAATTGGGATTACAGATGGTCTTATAATCCCTATAGAAAATATTGAGTTTACTTCCTACTGTGAAACACCAAATAGTATCGTTAATGTTGGTTACTCATTCGATCCATGTAAAGAGATCATTATCATACATGTAGTAGTTTGTGAGTATCTACGATAAATGTTATGATCATTCATATATCTGATGATAGTGACTTGAACTCTATCACTGAAGAAAATGTGATAATACGAGTAATATCACAACAACTATTCTAAAACCAACAATTATGCACTTTCTCAAAAATCAAGTAAATTGAGGAAGTGAAGGCTTTCAAAGTTCTCTTGATAGATGTACATATCAGAGAGAGGTGTACACTTTAGGAGGAGCTTCAACATAGGTGTGTTGTACTCTTTTTCCTTAGACCAAATTTTATTTTTCCCATTGGGTTTTGTTACTTGGCAAGGTTTTAACGAGGTAACAATGAAACACCATTTCACCCTTTGACTTGGTACAAGGGAGAGTGTTAAAGGAAAAACACAATTAGTGTGCCATCGTCAATTGGTAACTGATGAAGGATAGTTTAGGTATTTGTTATCTTTATGTATTATGGAAACATGTAATTGATACCTATAAAAAGGGTGTATTTGATAAATAAGAGAACCCTAATTTCCTACTGTCTCCCTTGTCTCTTTTATATCTTCTCCTTATACTTTTACTTTTACAAAATATAATTTATAGTTTACATATCTTTTTGTACACCTACTGAAACTCGGCAATTTATTAGGTGCACCTTGCTAAGTGCACTCTGTATTACGTGATGATATATGATAGTTATACGTGATGATATGTGACAAAAATTTAGAGTTTAAGATTTACTTTTCCATTTTAAGGTTTAGTTATAATATTTTAGGGTTTAGTTTTTCATTTTTAGGGTTTAATGTTACAAGGTTTAATTTTTTAATTTTTTATTTAATTTTTTATTTTAGGGTCCCGGAAAATTCTATCATTCTACCAGTTATATGTGATGATATGTGTTAGTTATATGTGATGATATGTGCCAGTTATATGTGATGGTATATGATAAAAATATAGGATTTAGAGTTTAATATTCAATTTCAGGGTTTAATTTTTTATTTTAGGGATTAATTTTCTATTTTTAGGATTTAATTTTTTTATTTTAGGTTTATTTTTTTATTTTAAGATTTAAAATTTTAGATTTAGAATTTTAATTATTTGTAATGATATGTATCAGTTATATGTGATAATATGTACCAATTATATGTGATGATAAATTAAATTCCTGAGTTCACATTGCACCAAGGTCCATGGTATACTCTCTCCTGAAACTCTCGTTTTCCCTACATACTAGAAAGTTGGATTTTATCATGCAAAAAAGAACAATAAACATAAAATAATTCCATTTTCACTTAAAAACCTATATAGTTTTTATTCTCAGACGAAAATCCAGCAAAAATATTTTAAAACCTAAAAAAAATATGAAAAATAAATTTGCAAATGAAATTAGATGAACAATTTTTTTCAAATAAACCAAATGATGCAAAGGGAGTTAAAAATCTCTTTCAGTGTGTCACTAACTAGTTTGTTAGCTGATCAAAATGTGGTAAGATGTGGAGAGCTTGCACAAAAGACAGATAAAAATTATTAGGTAAGGTGATGGTGTTCTTTCTATACATATTCCACTAACTTGTGTACCCTATTTGTTATTTGAAGCCCACACCAATCTTTTCAATCTCCTTAGGAGTAGATAACATTCTTTGCCACAATTGGATTCTAACCAACTACAAAAGTTAAAATTATATATAACTTTTTGATAAAAACATCACCGTGTGATTGTTTCTTTACAATCAAATAAGACAAGGCAAAACAAAAGTTACATAACTCCTTGTCTATGTGCAGTAGTTGAAAAGTTTTAGGTAAATTAGAATAGAAAAGACTACCACTTGCTCTGCTTTTTTACCTCTATTATTGAGAGTTCAACTCAAACATGGAGCATGCACGTCACATCCTTTATATTATTATTAGGGTTTAGTTTGTGGCACATTCTTTGAACTTCATTTGGAATGTTTCACTAGTTAATGATCAAATGAATTTGCATGTTTTAACTCGAGTGTTTTCAAAACTAAATAAAGTTTCAGCTTATATGTGGCAACATTTTATGATTTATAGGTTGAAAATCACTTTTTTTTTCTTAGAGTTTGGAAGCACATTTCTTTTGCCTATGTTGTGTACGGGTAGGACCTCAATCACTTTATAAGAAATGGACACATAAAATAATGTTCTTGGATGAAATATTAGAGTGCTTGGCTAAGTTCTTTTAAAACATTCCATAAGTTATTTTTGTGATTTAAGATTGACTTGAAAAGTACATCATGTGTGTTGATAATTATGTAGATTTGATTTTTCATTTTGTTTTTCATCTTATTCCATAACTTTTTGTCTAATTATGAGTATTTTCAAGAACTTATAAATTAAGACAGTGATAACTAAAAATTCACTCTAGGTTCCACGAGAATTATAATTATTAGTATTAGTCGTTATTTATTATTTAGTCGATCGAAAGATGATTTTGATTACGAACTATTAAACTAAAAATAATAACAAAATAAGAAATAAGTGTTCAAACCAAAAGTAGAGAAGTTAGAAGTTGTTTTGAATAATGAATATATGAGAAAAATGTATTTGAATGTAGAATCCGCTTAAATTCACCTTGTGATTGTACTCAAATAAATCATCATATTCTCTTAATTACTATTAAACCCACATATTAATTCACGCTTTCGTAAAAATTCTCTAATTTAACTAAAATCACGAGTTTCAAGTGAATTAGTCCTAACCTTGAGTTGATAACCGAAATATCTTCCTAAGTAAAATTTACATGATAGCAGTTCGAATAATTGAATTTTCCTATTAGATTTCACCCTAATTCGAATAATTTATGTAGTTCCATATCTATGATTCATCCAACTCTTTCTACTTGTACGTGTTCTTACAGTTTTTAGCTTCGTTTGATTAAAAGTAGAGAACAACCCCAAAGCAAATGGAAAACGTAAAATAATATAAATCAGTCAATACTCAATTATAAGTTAAATTTAGTGTTCATCTCATCAAAACACATTGGAAGTTTAGTTCACGTTTGAATCGAAATCAACAGAAATGTAAATAGATAAAACCAAAAAAGGAGAAATCATGTTTACAAGTTTTATTTTTCAAAGCAAACATAAAATTACTTCCCTAGCGAATTTTCGAATTATGTTTGATGTTTTCTTCAAGAACTCCTTCAATCTCCTCTCATACTTATTTGTCTCTCGCTTGAGTCGTTGTAATCTTCTAGTTTCCAAAAATTGTGTTAAAAACGTCCTGGGACTCTTATTTATAGTTCGTCCAATGTTTTCCTAATAGCCACTCGAAAAATAGAGAAAACGGGGCTCATGACCATAAATTCGCACCATTTGAAAAAAATATGGCCAGCAGGTCAAAAACACAGCCAAAATGACAAAAATACGGATAAACCATGTTTTTCATATATTATATTGTCGATAAAAAACACGACCAAATAGTATTTTCTACTGTACTCTTGCTAGAAATCTCTTGTTCGCGCTCTGAAATATGGACATGTTTTGAAACACGTCATGGCGTGTTTTCTTAATTTTTTGATATTTTAACTCCATTTAGCGTTATATACTTCTTGTTTCATCCCCTCGACTCTTGATCTTGCATAGTTGACTATCATTGCACTCTGAATTTGCCCAAATTCGCTTCTCTCTGCTACACAAATACTATCTAAAAGTGAAAGAACAAGAAAACACATAACGATTACTAAACACGAGAAAAACGTTAAACAAGAGGCACAAAATTACTTAAAACATGCATGAGAAGACAGACTACCAGACTGGTATGTTTTTAACAAATATATATCTCCCCATATATTGAATTCTTTTTGCCTTCTGCCCAGGAGAGTAAAAGTTTTACAATATAATGACAATAAACACTAAATAAACTCACGTTAGACCAACCAAATACCTATAAAAATATATAACTTAACTATGCATAAGACCTCTCGAGCACCATTGACATTAATAAACAAATAAGACACAATAATTATTACATCAACAAGAAGACGAGCCACGGCTTGTTTCGCCAAGCGCGGATAAACGAGGACTAGGGGTTTGCTTTATTTCTGGTCCTTTACTCGATCTCGGGCTTATTTCCGTTCTTATCTCATTCAGACGAGGGCTGCACGCCAATTTAGAGAGTCTCGGGCTGTAAACGGGCTTCATTTCGTCTCGCGGAGATTGTGTGGAGCTCGTCACTTTCGGGCTACGAGCGTGTCGTATTTCTCCTCGGCTTCTTGTTATAATCTCGTCTAATACCTCGCCGGTATCGAGATTGGTGGCTTGTGGCTGAATACCTTGTTCCTGAATATATATCACATTAAATGTTATTTAAAAAAAATGATCACATTCTTTTTTGGGTTAATTACAAAGATACCCCTGAGGTTTAGTTTATTACGAAAAAAAACAATTATCTTGCAAAATTCCAAATAGCCCCTCGACATTTTTCTTTCTTTACAAACTACAGCCTTAGGGTGGGGTATTGTAACACTTTAAAGGAGAGTTTTTAAGAGTAAATTACATTAAACCCCCTGAACGATGATTTTTTTGCACTTTACACCCCTTTTTTTTCCGCTTTGCACCCTGAGGCAATTGACATTCTATCATGTGTCATGACTAGTAGATACATGTCAATTTTGGATTAGCCCAGGGGCACAGTGAAAAAACAAAACAAAAAAAAATGTTTAGGGGGTAAAGTGCAAAAAAAAAAAAAAAACATAAGTTCAAGGGGTTTAGTGTAATTTGTCCTTTTAAGAAATTTTAGATGAAAATTAACTCTTGTGTATCACAAACAAGAACGATCCGAGTTTTATTTAAAATTTGATTTTTAGATGATATTTTGTAAGGTAAAAGACGAAAAAGGCAAAACATACTTCATAGGATAAGTTGTAACTAATAGCAGGGGCTTCTTCGAACTCTGCAGCATCCAAGTCTTGCAGATGAGCTCCTTTGAAGAACTTGGGGAGCAGATATTGTCGAACCGGGACGAGCAGCATGATCAACAATGGGAAAAGGACACCAGCTATTGGGATCCATGTTATGCCAAAGCACAGAAGCAAGTAAAATGTCTGAAACGATGTGAATAGTGCAATTGTTTTGAAAGGCACCGTCTCCACAAATGTCGCGTGATATTCTTCTAGAACCCTGCCTCAGTTTAAAATCGAGGAATAGAGTTTAAGCCAATAGTAACAGTAAAAGATAAAGACCGTAAAAACTACTTAAAAAGGGATAACTACTTATTGGATAACTACAAAAGATACCCCTGAGGTTTAGCCTAATTACAAACACGTTCCAACTTCCAAGTATACATCAAATAATAAATACATCCTTAAAAATTAAAAAGTAACAAACACCTGTGAGGTTTGTATTTACCTAATAAGGAAAAAAACAAACTCCCCTTGTGGGTGCAATTTGTAAAATAGAATTAAATGTCAATGGGGGTATTTCTAATATTGAGATATAACTGGGGTTTTCTCTAATTAGGCTAAACTTTAGGGGTGGTTTTGTAATTAACCTTTTAAAGCCCCCGACTCTATCAAATATATTAGCCGACTAATGCAAGAAAATGCACTTACATGTATCTTCGACTCGGAGCTGTAAAAAGCAATAATATTCTCTCCCAGAATTGATTTCCCGGCAAGCTTTCGATCGCCATGAACGCAAAGTAGCCCCACAGTACTGAAGTGGGAATCCTTTTCAAAAGAGGCATAGCAGCAACACAGCATGCGACCATTGCTGACTGGAGCAGATTGCTGAGCCGTTGTTCCTTAACCTCGACGGGTAAAAGATCGTCAATATCCTTATCCACGTCAAAAATGGCCTCGTCCACTGGCGCATCCATGTAGCCATTACTAGAGGCTCGTTGGATTGTCGAATCTTTCAGCTCCTTTAGTCCCTGTTTAGAGAGTTATATGAAGGACAAGCATTTGGAATTTTGATTGTTGTTTTACAGCATCATCGAGTAAAAATACAAAAATACCCCTGAGGTTTGGGGTAATTACGAAAAAAAACCCAGAAAAGTCTTTAAATTACAATGAAACAGCAATAAGGTAATAACTGTAATATATTTACACATAGGTACAAAAAAGCATTTTTTAATTAGGCTAAATGCCAGGGGTAGTTTTGTAATTCACTCATAAATTCAGAAAAGACAGTATGAACACCAGTATTGAATCGAGCGTACCAGAGCAGCTGGAGTTTGATAAACGAGTGGAGATTGCATTTCAGTATAAGCATCTTGCATGCTCCTATACAACTGAGATAAATTGGCATTTTTCCCAATGCTAGCTCGAGCAGTTGATACGAGCTTATTCCTCAAAAGCTGTTTCACAAAAAAATAATAAAAAGATTGTTATGAGTATTGATATAATCTAATTTCAATCTTTTTTAATAAAGTAGTCCACGTCCTGTGAGGGAAAAAAAATGTTCAAACATATGACTTTTAAGGGTTAATTACAAAAGCGACCACTAAAGTTTAGTCTAATTACAAAAAAAGACACACTTATATTTTAGAATTACAAATAATACCTTAAGGTTATATTTACCTTACAAATAGAACCTCTTATCCCATTTTCAGGGTGCACTTTTGTAAGACAAAAACAAATGTCAGGGGGTTATTTGCAATTTTGAAAGATAAGTGGGGTTTTTTTGGTGTAATTAAACTAAACCTCATCGGCAGCATTTGTAATTATCTCTGCTTCTAAACATAAATTTAAAACTTTTATTGCTTTAAGTAATACTTGATATATTTGTAGTATTTATTGGTCAAGAAATATTACCGTCTCACCGTGAGACGGTCCCACACACAAGTTTTTGTCGTCTTGAATATTACCTGATGTTTTAGTGTGGCCAAGCTTTTCGTGTGCATTGGTGACTGCGGAATAACTCCGTTGGAAGGAGGAATGCCGAGAAGACCACATAATATGACCTACTCAGTTCGAAATACAAAATTAATAATTAAAATATCTCAAGAAACGAATATTCTGGATATTTTATTTACTTACCAGAAATCCCAATAGAAGAAGGTCGTAGTGATACGATGAAGGCTTCTTTAGATTGAACTCCTTTTGCTGGGCAAGTTGAGATGCAACACTATGATCAAAATAGTAAAGCACGGCAATCATTGTGGCTGGAATAAACGCTCCAACAATGTAAAGGGGAGGCACATTAATCATATCCTGTCCAAATATCATTATAAATTTATAAAATGTCAAATTAATTTTCCTTTTGACAAATATAGCTTAAAAAAAGAAAAAGGAAAAAACCTTAATGACTGTCCAGTTCGAGTAAGCACCGGCGGACCATGGATTTGGGCTAAAAAGCCGTCTCGGTATCCCACGTGGAACGTCGTTAACGGGTATGTAAGATACAGCTGTCCACACGAGCACCATTAGTGGGACCCCATAGTCGGCTACAAATCCTCGAAGCCATCCTTCAAATATTTACAATTAAAAAGTAAGTAAACTCAACATACACAAATGCATATGCTTAACTTTAAAAATTAAATAAAAATTTGAGAAATGGAAATAACTAAACCACATAAATAATTATTCTGTTTTTTCTATTTGATATTTGCATTTTTCATGCACTCGAACGCACACCTGCTCCATAGCGCCAAGATCGAGCTTTTCGACTCCTCAATGCAGTAAGGAGAAGGCCAAATGATAATACCAATGCAAACATTCCATTTCCAAAGCGCCACGAAGGTAAAAACGCAGCATTGTTTATATTTTCTCTTCGAGGAATACCAAATTCCTCCACAACTCCCTAAAAGAACACAGAAAATTCACTACATTATTCAAGATTTAAAACAAAAATTGTCCAGAGAACAAAATAAAAAACTATGAATAATAATTTGATCCTGGAAATAATTTTTTTTTTTTTTTTAAATACGAATACTCACACGAATCGCCTGCTGCATAAAAAGCATCGCAATCAAAAGACCGAACAATTCGCCAGCAAGGCGCGTAAACCGATTGATAATCGAGCACGCGCCCAACACAGCCAGCAAGAAAAGCAAAAGCGCCGTCCACACACAAACCCTAGACACCAATAGTGTTAAAAACTCAATACTCAAATAGAAAATGCAAGGCAAAAAAATCCAAAACAGTGTAAAATGACGAGTTTACCATCCCGTCCAAGCTAAGAACAGCTTCTGCCCCAAATCCTTTCGATCTTTGGCGAAATTGAACATGAAGGTGTACATTAAGACGGTGGGCTCAGCTACTCCGAGTATGAGTAGCGGTTGACCGCCGATGACCGAGTGAATCAAACCGCATAACGCAGTCGATGCTAGCGTCTGGACAGCTGTTATAGTTCCATCTGCGAAACAATAATCGTTTTATAAATACATATATCTTCACAGCATAAGAAAATAATTTTCTGAAATTTGAAAATAATCACAGAAAAAAATGTGACGTACTAGTGTTTCTGTCGAGCTGCTCCCCGAAAGATATAACGGGAATTGCTGATGCAAAGAATATATAAGTCGTTGGAGCCAAAATCCTAAAAAAAAAAATCAAATACACTATCAAATAAATTCTTGAATGTGAACAAATACATTACATATCTATATGTATTTACATTTGAGGCGCGATAAAAAAAGACACGAACCTGATACCTGCGCGTAATCCACTAGTCCAATCTTGTTTGTAGCATAAAAGCCTTCCTTTTAGATCGTTTTTAATTCCACGGAAGGGAACGAATGTTTCCTCCATGATAATACCCGAATAAGGGTAGGATTATTTATTTATTTATTTTTCTCTTAATGATGGATAATAAGTAAAAATGACACTAAGCTTGCACACGAATTTGTAGGGACTCGAGAGGCTAATAACACTATAACTAAATTTGCATAACCAAAGAACACAGAGCTACTTTGAGACCTTTCAAGAGGTCCATAGACAAAAACAGTGTATCAATTTTGAGAAATTTACATTTTAGGAAAGAATGGGTATTTCAATGATTCTAACTAAAAGGAACAAAAGAACTGGTCAGCAATGAATGAATGAAGTTGGATGAAAAGGATCTTGGCCTACTTACTTGTATTCCATGTTAGTACCAAAACAGAAATTATTCTAACGAAATGAATCCATAGCTGATCAAGAACTCAAATTAGCGAGTTGAACAGATATTTTCCATCAAAAAAAAAAAAAAAAATCTTTAAAACTAACGGTTGGCTTGGAAAAAGCTTAGATCCATTATATCAAACACCTTTCCTACATTAAAAAGGAAGCTTTTCTGCTCATCAACTACTTCAAACCAAAATGCCCAAAAACCCAAAAAAAAGAACAAGCAAAATGAAGACTTAAAACAATTACATAGTAGAAATTCTATTAGAATCTTAGTACGCTAAAGCTTCAAACTTTGCAAACTAAAAGTGACAAATGTAAAAAATAAATAAATAATCAAGCTATTTAACGAGACCCCATTTGTGAAAAACTAAAATTTCCGCCCTTCAAAACAAGTTCAAAGAAAATGGCAAGGATTGGAGTAATTTAGACAAAATTAGCGAGATCCCATTATTTTTAATGTGTAAAAAGAGTTGCTTTTTTATCAGGTCAGAGCAAATGGGTGCTAAAAAGATCACAAAGATTGTACCCTTTTCGCACTTACATTATTTTGAAGAAAAAAAGAAGACCCTTTTATGAAACAGAAGATTATTTTTTTTTTGAGATTTTATATGTAAACTCTGCAAATCTTGAAGTAGCTGTGAAAATAGGCAAGAAAGAGGAGATTTGTACAATGTGGTCAAGGAGAATGGCAAAATGAAGCTATATATTAGCAGAGAGAGAGAGAGATTTTGCTGATGTGGAAGTGAGATTTTTTAATATGTAAGAGAAACAAACTCTGTGCAGAGAGAAAAGACAATCGGTGTGAGCAAAGATAGTGGTGCGGTGAGTAAGCATATTTAAACTGTTTTTCTGGCTACCAAAGCATGCAAGCAAACAAACAAAATAATAATTGAGGATGGGGAAAAAAACTTTTTTTTTTTTTTTTAAAGATAAATTGGGAGAAAAGAAAAAGTAAAGTATTATATGGAACAGAGTGACGCAAGTGCAAGATTAATTAGGGGAAACTTAGGCCGACAAAGAAAACCATGATTAAATGTTTATTACAGTTAATAAACAAAAGAAAAAGAAAAGAAAAACATGAATTATGCCAGTTGTTTTCTTTGTAGTCCATAGTCTGAAAAAGAGAGAATATACGTGCTGATGTAGAATCAGTAATTGCAGCAGGACGAAGAGTAATGAAGAAGAGGGGCAAAAATGTAAATACGGAGAAGAAGGGGAGATGCTTTTTGTTTTCCCCATTTCTAATTTTGTTTTTGTAATTTGCTCTCATGAAAAGGACATATAATATTGCAATTTTTGCTAGTAATAATTATTAATTAATTTAAGCTTCTTTACAAATTCTTGATTTTCATGTTACAAAAATATCTACTTTTATTCGGACCCGCAAAGACAATTTTTTATTTGTGTTATATTACGTAAATCCTGTAAATTACACGAGACAAGTCATGTGTAACATACTCGATTCATGTTTTGGAGTGAACAATATAAGAAGCAAAATATCTAAAAAAAATTTTTTTTTTTTTGTCTGCACTATCTGTATTGAGAACAAATAAAAACCATACAACTCTTAAGTAGGTTTTGTAACTTTGTGATAGGTTGGATTCTTGATTATGAAAGGTGATGATAGCCTTAAGCATGGAACAATTAGTTGAAACTATTAAAAGTTCTATTAGTGATTGCTTTTGGGGACACTTCACATGCGTTAATGGTGAATTAGTTCCATTTGGAGGGCATTTTTTGCCATCTAGATTCAATAAGCTTTTCTACACCATTATTTATCTGTGTATAATATATTTGTATTATATATACGTATATACTATTATTATAAATTAAAATTATACAAATAAAAATAGTAAATAACTTATGTTAACTATATATAAAACAGGGCACTTCTACGGTGCCTTCACGGTAAAATTCCTCACTTCATGGGGCTCAATAGTAACCATTAGATCAAGTTTAAGTTTTTTTATATTAAAAGATCTAAGGTTGTAAATGCAGGAGGGGGTGGAGGTATGGTGCCTTGAAGGCACTGTAGACTTTTCCTATAAAACATAGCAAAAATATGTTTAAATTGCTTAATTTTCTTTTATGTGCATAATATATTTGTATTATATATAACTAGTATTGTATCCGTACGTTGCACGATAATTTTTATTTTATTTTATTTAAAATAAAAAGAATTGTTTAAAATGTATTAAAATATTTAAATAAGTAATTGTATATATGTATACTTAAGATATATATATATCTCTGTATGTGTGTGTATTTCGGTAAGAACCACTGGTTCTCACACCAGAGATGATTTTACCATAACTGCTCCCTATATATAAATCATCTAAATATTATTTAAAGATCGAATATTATTCAAAATGGTATAACCTGATTCATAAAAGGATTGTTATTAGACGAAATATATTTTATAAATTATGATAAACTTCCTTATACACAACATTTGTAATTTTGTTACTATGTTTATTCTCATCATCGTTAATCAATATTTGTAAACTCATACGATTGGTCACCCTTGATATAGCAACATATAACTGACCATGGCTGAAAACAGGCTTCTTCAGGAAAACTCCAACGTGAGAGAGATAATGTCCTTGAATTTTGTTGATCATCATAGCATATGACACGATCAGAGGAAATTTTTATCGTTGGAACTTGAAAGGGAACCTCGAATTGGATGGTGTGACGGTCATTCTAGGGATTAACAACAATTCATATGCATTGCTTACTTGAGAAATATTAGCCTATATAATATGACCGTCGAGTTAACAACTAAAATTACACAGCACAAGGGAATGATCGATATTTCTCAACAACATGAGTGGAATTCTAATTTTTAGTTTTAGCTCATAAAGGCAATCCATAACATTTAATGGTATTTAGAAACTCTAGTGAGTGGACGTCATACAATATGTCAATGTTTGAGTCAGATTTGCATGCATTATCAATGCTAAGATATACTTCAAATTCTCAATAATTTTATGACATATTATATTTATTAATCAAATCGTCGACATCAAGTGTTGGGGAAAGAATAGCCCGACCCTCCAAATAAGCGAAATATTCAGTAGTTTTTTCAAATTGTGGATATGTGCTCGCCACAATTGACAGAACATGGTCACCATCATCTTTCAATAATAGATAACTTAGATTTCAATTTGAACGATACCATCATTTGGTCCTCCAACTATTACATCTCCTATACTATTTATCAAGTTGAAAATTTTCTTTAACTTGACACAATTGGGATTTGAATTGTGATTTTGCATCAACACATTCTTGGTCTACTTCAAAACTATGTAATGAGTCCATAAATGCGGATATTTGATCACTGTGTGAACTATGTCTGGTTTAGTACCTTTTGGAACAGCCGACAAAATTTGATGAAAATCTCCACCAAAAATTATTATTTTGTTACCAAATGGAAGTTGTGTATTAGAATTATTTTGCAATGTCATCACGTTTTTCAATGTTTTGTCCAGAGTTTCAAAATAATGGTTATGCATCATTGAAGTTTCGTCCCAAATAATGCAATGCGCATCCACCATTAATTTTGCAAGTGGAGTACCAGTAATGATAGAAATCTTGGTGGATATTAAAAGTAACACTAAATCTAGAATGCTCAATTCTTCCTTTCGAAAAAGAAGAAAAGTTATGTAATTAGATATTACATTAAAAACAATTCCACTATTAGATTTAACAGTTGTAGAAAGCAACCTCTGTGTCTAGAGATGAGGAATACACCACTCTTAGTTAATACATTGCATCCATTACTTTATTAATTTTGGCGGAATATAGTAAATTCGTACTAATGAAAACAAATCTAGTTTCCTAGGTGTCCATTCTTTTGTTTTTGAGTACTAAATTTTTTTTTTTTAGGAAACTGAACATAAGGCAAACTCCATGCTTCCAGATTTTTCTTATTTATCTCAAACCAACCTAAAACATGCTATGGTATTTTTGACTTGCGTGATCATTATCATTATACAATACATTGTGTTCTTCTGGAAGATAAAAACACAAACACATGATAGGTGGAGTTTTATACTGAATTTCATAAACTAATATTCTCCACGCCAATTCGCGTGGAAAAATGTAATGATAATCATAATACATGTTGATCTCATCAATATTTTTATCCTCTACATCCTCACATTTGTTCTAATAGAATGTTATAATGAACCTATAGTTATATTTATTACCCTATTTAAATAAATACTTGATAGATCTAAATTGGTTACACTATTTAACATATAAATAAGCTACACAATTCAGTATAGAAAAAAATTATGTGAAACGACCTCTGGAGAACCGTTAGTAAATGTCGTGGGCAAGACAACATGAGTACCAGCCATCTGCCTCACCTCATAACACTACATCAACAATCATACTTTAAATCTCACTTCATAATTTTTCTGATTAGTTCTAACGTACCACAATTTTGAAGATTCAATAATCGTATATGCATCAATTATGAGTTTTTGTGTGAGTCATCGACTATATAGAATAGTGAGTACCTCCGTGCCTCTTTCATGCAATCGGTGAGAAAAGAACTCCATCTGACTCACATATTGTTTACCCTTACCTTTAGGTTTTTGAGGTTCAAAAAAAGATATGTCTTCCCTGTGGTTGTCTTCGCTACATGGAAATAGTAATGGATAGTGTAGAGCAACGTACAAAGGATGCAACTCGTTGATACGTTTCAAATTACCAGATCTTTTTTCTACTGCAATTCTCTTGCTACCACTTTGTGGATCAATATCACCAACAACTAATAGACAATTAGTTGATATTTTTACGAATCTATTATAGTTCATGTCACAGTGTTCATTCCACTCGATGCTGGTTTCGCACTTGTATTATTTTGCATGATTACTGAGATAGTAACAAATACATTATTTTAAGAAATCAATTCAAATCAAAAGTACTGAATCGTATTAATATTTGATAAATAATATGTTGATATCCAATTAAACAAATACTACATTGTATTGCATTGTGCAATTTTGCATATTTTAATTTAAAAAGTGGTAAAATTATTTTTGAGAAAAAGTGACGAATCTGATATTGTTGGACTCATAATAAAAATAAAATAACACACACACACACACACACACACACACACACACACACACACACACACACATATATATATATATATATATTCAAATGATCTTGTTAATTTTTTTAATATTAATTAGGGTATCCATCCTATTTATGTTAAGAAAACTCCTACATAATTAAAAAAAAACTAAATCATCATTAATATTAAAAATTATTTATGAGATCAATTCAAATAAAAAAGTATTGAATCGTAATAATATTTGATAGTAACATGTTGATAGCCAATAAAATAAATAATGAATTATGTTGTCGTTTTAATATAATTTAATTTAAAAAAGTGGTCAAATTACTTTTGAGAAAAAGTAACAAATTTTGATATTATTGGACTCACAATAAAAATAATAATAACAAAAAAACATAAAAACCTCACAATAAAAATCAAAATAACATAAAAGTGATATATATATATATATATATATATATATATATATATATATATATATATATATATATACTATATATATATATATATATATATAAATATAGGTTGGTTCAAATGAGAACCCCGTCAATTATATGTGAAACCTAGGGACTCATCTTGACCATTAGATTGGATAATCTTGATAGTTGAGATCATGACATGTCAGCATGGTAATAATGTAAAAAAAATGCATTAATTAATTAAAAATGGTATTTTGGACATATATCAGCGTTTACAAAGATCCACTACATTGTTCTTTAGGAAAGCACAATAGATTAAGAAAAAAAAACACTACGATTGTATACAAAAAGCAATCGCAAATTTCGTCTATAAACTGCCAAATTCAAATTTTGAAATGAAACTCCAAATCTTCAACAAACCATAACTTTTTTCAAATTTTTATTCG
>BMAC01000277.1:517113-539911 GCA_014905375.1 Phtheirospermum japonicum | reverse complement strand
CGGGTTTGACAAATGGGCATGGTAAAAAGTGGTCTCATACTATGAAACCGGTCTAACCCAAATATTTGTCTTAATTTAAATACAGCAAAAAAAATAAAAACTGATGTATTTGTCTTTAATAAACAAGGTTGGAAGTCACTGTTTTTCTAATATTAACATAACTTAATAATAAGATTTTGGTCATCCCAATATGTATTCAATGTGCGACTTTAGTTCACAAAGTATTTTGTAAAAAAAATATTTTGCGTGTGAAGTGTGGATTTGAAATGCAATAAAAATATTTCTATTTATATTATGATTACTAGTTTAATACTCATGTATTATATTTATATTGAATTTATAAATATACATAAATTTAACTTAATATTTTATTATTATTAATTAAATATTATTATTAAATAATTAATGGGAAACTTGCAATATCCGCAAAAAAAGAAAACATAAATAAGAAATAATTTAAAATTTCTTTATAAACTTCATAAGTTGTTTTATTCACAATGATACTATATTCATCGCAAAAAAAATAATAATAAATAAAATAAAAAATTCAACCCTTTATGTTTCTTAACTCGAGAAATCGCGATATAAATTTGGTCATGCTTGAACATCGGTTTTGGCAAACATAAGCCAACGTTGGAGAGAGTTTGTTCTTAAATCTTGTTTATAGTCATTACGAAACAAACAATAAGTGAAAATTTTCTACTCTGAAATTTGAATGGCGTAGACATATGAAAGACTCATATCATGCGTAAAATATAAACCTGAATCTGAATATTATTTCTAGACAATGCGATTTTCAAGTTGTACCAATCTCGTATTATTGCATAATTTGAAGTTTGATCCATGTTTCAAATCAACATAACCGTGTGATGCACTAGATTTCTTAAAAAAATATTGACTATCAATTTATTTGTATGTTTATCAATATCATTTAAATAATGGTAACGCGGACACCACAGACAAAAAAGAAATAATGATATACCAAAAAAGTGCACTGGTCTAATTAAGTATTACATAAGAGACATTTGCATCTTCAATGCAATAGTGTCATTTGAACCTATGTGGCAAATGACATTGATATTTTATATAAAAAAAAAAGTTCTCCAATGCATAAATGTTAATATTAAATATGTGATCATTTATATATTTTTTTAGAAAAAATAAAGAGAGAGAAATAACATGATTGAATGATATATTTAAAATTAATTGTAAACATTGTCAAGAGTAATGTCTAGAATTTGACATTGCTCTTGACAATGTCAAACATTTAATGTGCCACATAATTATTTTTATGCCACGTGTCAATTTTTTCACTTTCAACATTATTCTATTGGAGATGCTCTTATGTGCTTGATTCCTAAATTTAATCACGGATGTCGATTAGTTTTTCTTTCTATTACGTTGTTGTATTGATATGAACATACTTTTTGGCCCTTCGGGGTGCCTGAAAATTATTTGATAGCAAATTGATAGAAAACTGGTGTATTTAGCTGTTTTTGATCCAATCATGAAAATTGACGGTATGAAACTTGTTAAACAACCTTTGCATTCAAATAGGTAAATAAAGTGCAAACTTAATCAACATACTACAGTACATAAACAAATAAATAAATTCTACAAAACCACATAATAATTAATATTATTCTTTCTCTCAATGATTGAAAAATAAAAACAAAAACATAAACATCGAGTATCACACACAAATATCAAGCTAACAAATTTGAAAGTAGCTTCTCAATATATTAGTTCCAAATTCGGTCGAATATCACACACAAAATCATTTTTTACAATCTCTTTTTAATAGCATGAAGAAACAAACATACTACAAAAAGGCATATGATCGGGCATTCGCAGAAGAAGTGTACATCGAGTGGCTTAATGGAATGGCCGGTCGAGGGGCACGAGAAGCATACGAGTAGCCATATGATTGAGATGCTCGATAGTTCAACATTTTCTCTCTTTCTTTCTCTCTCTCTTTTTTTCTTTTGAAATGATTTGTTGAATCCCGGGTCTTAAGGGATGCGGTTGAGGTCGTCGAGGTACCTTTCATACACAACACTCAACACACGAGATTAAACGTACCGGTGAAAGATAACAAAAATAAATAAAAAGAAAAACCATAAACAAGCATTATAAACAAACGAAACAAATAAAAACACAAACAAAGGTCACGAAGAGCAAACACAAAAATCACAACATTTAGCCTTCCCCGGCAATGACGTTAAATTTTGAATTGAACTTTTCACACTTACTTTTTTATTAAAAAAATGTTTGTCTGCAAGAAAATGGAACAATTGTAAATGGAAAACTTGACTCGAGTCGAATCTTTCGAGGAAGACTAATCATAGGCAATTCGCGTGTTTGATTCACGAACGAGAAAACAACGAAAAGCTATTCTAGACACGCGGTCAAATTTTGGTTTGTGGAGTTGTAATATCTAAGACAGCGATTTAAATGACGAACAATGGAATAAAATACTTTGAAAAGATTAATAAAACTAGGGTCTAGGGCTCTAGAATCGTCTCCACGATCAATTGGCATTTGATCAAACACAATCTACGAATTGGGGTTGTCGATTCTAACTTGTAAATTAAACACCCAACAATATCAATTAATGGTTCTAAACTCATCTAGGTACTAAACCCAAATTTTAACCAACAACCATCAAGAAATACAATAACACAAACTCAAAACAAATATGAACATGATTAAAGATAAAAAGTTTGAAAGAGAACAACAATGGAGAAATAAACTTTTAAGAACAAAGATTATCATCGTATAAATTTCTGAAAATCAAACACCTAGAATCATGAGAAATTGCAACAAAACTAACCACCAAAATAATAACATCACAAACCCAACAAAAACACATAAAGAAAGCAACAAGAAATTGTAATAATTAAAGAAAGGAAATTGGAATCTTACTAATAAACAATGGAGAATTCCATCGTTCAAATGAGAAATCCGTGAATTTAGATTAAGCTACATCCAACATCCAAGCAAAGCTCAAGAAATATTCTATTAAAAACTAAAAGCTGAAAATTGAAATGAAGAAATTAGAAAAAAGAATGAAGAGAAAATGAAGAACAATCTTGAGTTGTCAAACCCTAAGGGGTTCAAGAACTCCGATTTCTAAAATGAAACGTTATATTTATAGGGGTGAAAGTGTGGGCAAAATAGTCATTTTGGCCAAAATGGCCAAAACTTGCATGACCACCGATAATGGAAAATAGCCCCGTCGATGGCGCATTGATCAGTGGTTGTGCTTCACGGGTTCGAGTCGTGTTTTCGTCAAATTGAGTCAGTTGTGATTCTCGTGAACGCTATTAGGCTTGATCGACTACCCTAAAGTAAATAAAAGCGAAATAACATAAAAATTTACAAAAAGTAAAAGAGAAATACGAAAAACAGTAAAAAGACGACAAACGCTACGAAAACAAAAGGAGATAAAATACAATTAAAACCCGACTAAAGCACACAAGACAAGACACAAACATACGAAAATCACACACAAATATGTACAGATCAATGTGTGGTGAGTTATTATCATTTGTCATATTTTTTTACTTATCTGGCTAATTGTCGATGTTATATGTGAGAAGTTAATATCTTTTGTCATAAAATTTGTGAACATAGAAACACTATTCAGCATATACTCATTTACAAACAACAAAGCATTGACCAAAACCCAAGTAGGCATGTTTTAATTTTAAAAAAAATTGTGAACCTAAAAACACTTCAGAATATTACATAAGAAACTTAAAAAAATATATATATATATATATATATCTAATACTAAACCAAGAAAACACATACAAAAATTTGGCATTTGAGTCAATAATAATCCAATACTACAAAAAGACTTGTGCACTTAGAAACACTATATCAATTTTCAACCTACCAACTACTGACCAAAACCTGAGTTGGCATGTTTCAGTTAAAACTCAAAGCATCTTATGAGGTCGTTTTTTTAGAACCTTCTCACAAGTTCGGAAAATATCACAATTATTTGCATTCTAGAATATAGCAAAAATAAACACAAACAAATAATTATATCAATACAAATAAACAAATACATTAATTAAACAAACACATTTACACACACATCAAAAATAAAAATGAGTACAACAAAAAGGGCAAACGGGCAGAAAACTAAACCTTGGTGCCACTTTCAAAGAAATTTGCATCTTTTATAACAAAGCCAAAAACACCTTGTAATCGGGCGAGTGATTTGATTTTAGGGCTTCGCCTCAACAACCGGAGCGATTACTGAGTTTCTAGTGTCCCCTAAAACTCTCCTATTTCTGGCCTTACATACTTCGTTCTTCGGTTTCCCGCCAACTAATAATCATACACCAATAATTTACAATTGAAATTCAACATGCGTATAATTTTTTGAGAAGTTAACCGTTAAATCATTTAATTTTTTATTTAGTTGAATAGATCAATGACTTTAAATACATGGGGTATGGTAAAGTTAATGTATCGTAAAATTTTTCTAATGTTTTATGGAACTTATGATCAACTTATCTAAGACCAAACAATTAGGATATACTCAGAAAACTTAAAAGGACTGTAATTATGAATATCCGAGAAAACACAACATCACAATTATATGACACTTCTAAAGAAAATTCAGAATATAAATCTCAAGGAGAACATATAATTAAAATTGAACCTTTAATGATATTAATATTAAAATTAGAGAAACGGAAAAGGCCACGATTTATTAAAACACACGAATGATATTTCTAAATGAGTAAGAGTTTTTCCCTCGTGTATTTACATGAATCTATATTATTGTGTAATTCTTTCAGTTGTGTTGCACATACTCGTATTTAATAGTTGTAGTTTTTAAGATGATTTGTTGTTTGTAATATTTCGCTGAAAATGGTGTTCTTGTTGAGAGATTAATTTGTCTAATTCATTTACTCAATTAAACACCGGAAACAAAAGTTAACTTTATAATTTGTCTAATTAATTCACTTAGAATACAATTGGTGATTAATAAATTCTCTTTATGGTTTCGTATTAAGTCTAAGAGATAAATCTTTTTTACCTCCTGAACTATGGTCATTTTGACATTTTGCCTCCTAAACTTTTTTTTGGTGCAAATTACCTCCTAAACTGTACGAGTTTTGCACTTAACCTCCTGAACTCCCATTCTTGGTGGATTTTTTGGTCGGATCTCACTCGTGTGACATGCACGTTTACATATAAGGGGTAAAACCAACTTTCCATCTCTTACTTATGACTCCTGTTCAAAACAATGACACGTGAGCACTCGTGTGACTTGTTAAGATAATATTCATATTAATATATGTATACACATAAGATTTGGAACCTACGTAGTGCTCACGTGCCATTATTTTGAGCGGGAGTCATGAGGAGGAGATGGAAAGTCAATTTTACCCCTTATGTTAACGTGCATGTCACACGAGTGAGATCCGACTAGAATTTCCACCAAAAACGTAAGTTCAGGAGGTTAAGTGTAAAATTTGTACAGTTTAGGAGGTAATTTGCACGAAAAAAAAGTTTAGGAGGCAAAGTGTCAAAATGACCATAGTTCAGGAGGTAAAAAAGATTTTTCTCTAAGTCTAATTACATGGGTGGTGATGTTCTAACCACTCAATTCATACCTTAATACCCATGTCACACACGGGTTTTAAAACAAAAAATAAAGTTAATCACCAATTTGATAAATTGAATATTCATGCAAAATAAATGATACAAATTATTAACTCTAAATTCTGAAAAGCCTATTTATAGACCACATTAAATTCTGAAAAGCCTATTTTTAGACAATATTAGATATTTATTTACAACTAAACCATTATCTTCATCGTAAAGAACTTATTCACCCGCTACGAAACATTGATCAAAGGGGCTTCGCCTCGTAACTCTTGATCGATATTGCGATAATGAAATTATAAAAAATATCTCACACAATCCACCTAAAATACTTTCGTATGATAAAGACTTCAAATATATGATTCAATAAATCGAACCATCGGTATTGCAATTTATTATGTTTAAATGTTCACCATAATTAGAGTGTTGCACGCTATTAAAAATGCTCTGCAGCCTCTTCTATCATCTTCTTCACTCTTCTATCACCTTCTTTATTATTACCAATCTTCTGTCTACTCAAGAACATATTCAACACAAATAGATTAGCTAAGTCTTGGTAAAAACTAAATAAGCATATTTTTTTTCTGTAATAATTATACAAAACACATCCATGTTAACTAATCAATGATAAACATTTTAACTTGAATTTCCAGTATTTCACATGAAAACAGAAATTATTCCGATTAATTCCCAAATTCTAAAATCTGATCAACTCTGATGAAAATCCTCAATAAAAGATTCATACTCAAAAGAAATCAAAACTAAAAGAAAGAGAAAAATAAAAATAGTGACCGCTCCCCATTTTCAATAGGTAATAGTTCGAGTAATGAAAACGTGATCATTCCTATACTCTACCTAACCGCAAGTATACGGTGTAGATGTAGTATAAAATGAGGAAGGTCGAATCCCACAAGGACAATATACGGTTTAAGTTTGACAAGTAATATAATTTAGATAATGTTGTTTTATCTAAATAATATAAGATAAGTTTGGTTGTGTCGCAACAAACGGCTATTATAACTATTTAAAATTAAAAATAAAGACCAAACATAATTTGTAAATTTTTTGGAAAAAATCAAATGATAAAGAGTATTCTGGTGATTGATTTTCACAATGATCTCCTAATGTCATTCTTTTCAATCAGTCAAGTATATTGTGATTCAATTTACAATAACGTAATCACAGTAGCAGTTTACTCCTCTCGAAGTGATAACATCGTAGATTCGAAGTATGAAACAACGCGTCCATTTGAAATCATACTTAGAACTCCAAAAGGTTTAAAAGATTTTTACAAATTTAAAGATTGTTTAAAGGGGTGTACGACTTCACTATTAATCTCAAATATTTCAATCTTATTGATTAAAGTGTTTCGTGTTTGAAAGTCTATTGATAAATCTCGTCTCTCGAGTTATGATTTATCAAACTAATAGTTTTGAAAAGGTTGTCGATCAATCAAAATATAAGAAACACAAGCAATTGTTTATTACTTATGATAAACAAATCAAAATACGAAAATAGAAAATGGATCATATTTGGATTGAAAGAAATGTCATAACATTATCCAGTCATTGTTGTTCCAAACTCATAATAAAGAAACTTAGCCGATTTGTTCAACAAGTCATTCACACAATTCATTGAACACATAATAGGCATAATTAAAAGTAAGGATAGAAATAACCCAAATGATTGATGTTGATCCTTTACTCTAATTGTTTATCACTCTCAAACTCGCTTATTTAAAAAGTAAATCAAAACTAAACTATGGTGAATGATATGATGATTTCTTCACAAATCTTTATGTTGGATGCGCTTGGATGATGTTGAATGATGTATATGGACCTCCTCCAGCCGCCCTTTTACAGCCAAAGTCAAACCACATCCTTAAATTCAAAGATTATAACGTTTTGTAATATCTTTGAGTCATTATCAGCTTGGCTTTCCGTGAAAACGGGCCTTCAGTTGTGACCCAACTATCGATCGATACTCGGGTCGATAGTGGACTTCCGGCCTTATCTGATCCAATGAGCTCGTGGGCTTGCTCTAAGTTTGGTCCAATGTTTTCTTTTCTTCCTTAACTCTAGCCCAAATATTCACTATTATCATCATTAAGCCCAAATAAGCTCCAAATTCCTAAAAACAACAAAAACCTACTAAACATGTAGTAACGTCCAAATAATTTGAATGAAGTTAAATGAATGAAGTTAAATGACGTTATATAAGCACAGTCAATAATTAAAATCTAATTAAATAATTCCCAAAATATGATAACGATTACGGTTCAAATTCTATACCATACTATTAAGTACCATGGTTACATTTTTCTTTTAATTGGTTGAAGAAGCTAACAATGTGATCTTTGCAAGATTTTTCATTTATCACACGATAATGCTATAATAGTTTCATATGACTTCTATCTCCAAAATATTATATTATTTTCCAACTAAGGTTATTATTTTATCTAGCTATTGAGAAATACATGAAAATGTGTACATGTTCTTATAAGCACAGTCAATATTATTATGTGCTTATGTTTGCTTTGTTCTTTGGAGTGAACTACTTGGATGTGGCGATGATGGATAAATAAATACAATTTTTATCCCCTCACATTTAACAATAATTCAATCTAGGCCCCTCTGAGTGAATACACGTTAAATTTAGTCCATCTTATTATATTTTTTTTCCACACAATCGCTATAGATGAGATTTGTATATCAAAAGGGCACGCATTAAACAATTTCGAGCTAACAAGTTGATATATAAAATTAGCGAAAATAAGTGAAATTAAAATTATTGACGTCAATTACAACTAAAAATGTTACAAATTTAGAAGTTTAGAAGTATCACTTTCGTACAAGTTTTTGCGCAATTTTATTATTGGGGCAATTTTCATATAATTCATTAATCAAATATTTATTCAAATACTCTAGTGAAAACATTATCTTCCCATATAATTAATTATTTTCTCGTTTAATCTAAATTACTACACAAGAATATTATTTTACCTTTATTAATGATTTTTTTTTTTAACATGTAATACAACCAAGATTCATATTATTACATCACATTTCCATATCACTGTCATCAACCATTAATGGTTAATTTCATACTACACTGTGCATTTTTATACTATATAGTGCAATTTCATACTTATACTGTATACAGTCTAAATTCCATGCTACTAATTTTTATATTTTTAATCATTATAAACAAAATCTCACACTATACCGTGAGATTTCATACTATATCATGTTATTATTTTATGCAATATGTCACACTAAAATACAATATTTTTTTCATAATTTTATGTTATTAAATCTCAATTGCATACTTATAGATGAAATTCAAACTGATATTGTGGATTTCATACTAAAATTTCACAAAATCAATAAAATCTCATATTATTATATTTTAAAATCCATACTACTATTATCAAATGACATATTATTATATTTTAAAATTCATACTACCATTATCAAATTTATAACTCTACTAAATTCAATAAATCAATAAAAATACTATTACATTTTAAAATTCATACTTAGTATTATCAAATTATATACTAACCCTACCAGATTGCAAACTACATTATACAAAAAAATTTCAAAATTTTAGATCGAATTGTCAAATTTTATATTAAATTGCACAAGATAATTTCATACTACACAATATCTTCAAAACAAAAATACATACTGCAACGAGCATAATTTCATACTAATCATTACACGTGGAGCAAAATTACATACGCCAATATTCTTCTTCTTCTTCTTCTTCTTATTGTTGTTGTTGTTAGTTTTAGGTGTAGGGGTAGTTTTGATTATTTAAGTTGTAATTTTGATTAAATAGGATATGTTTGACTAAATAGGATAAAATATTTTTCATTAGAATATTTGACAATTAATAATAGAGTGTAGTAAATGAGAATTTTCCTTTTATTATTTCTGTATTTGCAACTCCATTAATCTTTAGCAAAATAGTTGAATGTATATACTGTTTTTTTTTTAGTGTTCTCGAATATATTTTTACCGTCGACAACGATTATAGTTTTATGTGTTTGAGTTTTAATAAAATGTTATGATTTACAATATTTATATATTCTAAAGTCACAGTGAGTGTGTGTGTGGTTTAAATTGTCTATTACCCAAACGATGAAGTGATTTGAATTAGTAGCCAAAATGAAGACCCAAAAATGACTTAATCCTTTTTACAAAAATGAGAAATTCTAAATGATTTTAAAAAAAATGTAGACCCCCTAGTGGTGGGGGTAGGTGAATTAGGTTCATCTGAGGAAAAATTAATCAAAATCAGCAACATGACTATCCTTTGTAAAAGCGTTTTAAAATCAAGAATTAAACAAGATGCAACTTCTAATTTTATATGTTCATGTGTGATTGGATGGGGTGGCACAAGTTGTTATATGGATTACACATTGCCCATTTAGGAAAAAGAGGATTACGATTGATGTTCCACAAGATTGAAATTGCTGATGCTAACCTTGAATCCACTTGCAATGTCCCCTGGCCCTAGCAATTGATTTATCCTCAGATAATAAAATCTCAGTAACTCCATATTATATATATATATTTTTTAATTTCACTTTTTTGAAAACGGGCCCCACATTGGATTGCATGTCGAGTACATTCACATTTGATATTGAATAGTGTGTATGGCTTATTCCATCTCGATAAATTCTTCTAAACGATTTGGTAATAATTAAGAATAAGCTTTCAGTAGTTTATTTTGCCTAATAAATTTTTGTTAAAAAAAATTATAAATCATAATTTTTTCTAATAAATTCTTATCTTATTTGGAAAAATTCTTTTATATCCTTTTATATTGTAAAAAATATCTTATTTATAAATTAATATATTACTTTATATTTTACGAAAATATTTTTATTAGTTATAATTAAAGTTTTATTTATTATTATAATTATTCTTCATGTATTTGTCTCTTTGTTTTTTTTGAAAAAGTCTTTTGGGAATTCTTTATTAATTATTATAATTTTATTTTTTTTATTTTTTATATTTTTCTTTTTTTTCATGTGTAATATTTCCCAGTAAATTAATTTTTAATCAGTTAATTTAATCAACTAGTTTACTAAACACTAATTGAAAATCAGTTACCAACTATTAGTTGTTTAAACCATTTCAACCAATCAAGGCCTTAAACAAGTAGAATAAAGGCTAAATTATTGCATTTAGCTCAATTAAATAGTGCAAATATGTAAAATAAGTTTAATTTAATCACTTTAAACACTGCATGTATTTATAATGTGTACTATTATTATGATTCATTACATTACCAAAATCCCTATTTCCCAATAATTATTTCTTAACCTGCAATGTTAGGTTTATCAGAACACTACCCACAATTTATGAGAAAAGCAAACTAAATAAAATATTATAAGGATTAAAGGAAATAAATTATTGTAAGCGTCCATAGAAAAGTGAGTTTTTGTGCATTAACAAACCTCAGCCCTTTATAAAGAGGGGTCCCTTGCTCTTTTTTGGTGGAACTGTACATATTATCAAAAATTAGGTACGAGTATTAAATTAGAGAAAGAATTAATATAATCACAAAAAGATCACTTTTTAACCAAATTAACTGAACTTTGCTAATGGCGCCTATGATGTGTGGACAACTTACTGTACGGATTGAATCAAATCTTTTGTTTTGCATTGTTTACTAAATGTTCTTTTCATAAATTACATATATCTTCCATCTTCATGTGCATTATCACTAGATAAATTATCTTTTTTGTTGTATATCTAATCTAAGCTCGAAAAAGACGACGTGGGACTACTTGGAACAGTTTGTGTAGAGGGCACGGATATTGCCCCACCTTTTTCTTTTTATAGTTTACCTTATTATTATTATTTTTTTATAAAAATATCAAAGTTACTATTCAAAATCTAAACACTCCAAATATATTTCATTTTCTTAACTCTTCACCATATTCCAGACGTTGGGATTACCAAAAAAAAAAAAAGAAAAAAAGAAACGAGAATATTGTCATGGTCGTGCTTCCTTGCTGCTACTGCCGCCGCCACCATCTCCAACTAAGAAGAAGAAAAGAAAATTCACATGAGTTCGAACCAGATTTTTGAATGCGTTCGAAAATCAAATTCAAACGTAATTCATGGTTTTCGAACCAGAATTATGAATATCATGAGCATGTTCATGTATGATTTTTGAACGCATCCGAAATCTGATCTGAACGCATATTTTTTCCCTTTTTTCTCTTTTTCTTCTTCTTCGTGTAATGGTGGCTGCAGTGGTTGTAGATGGTGGCTCGACGGTCATGATAGCCGAGCTTGACGACGGGGTTCTTTTTTCTTTTTTCTTTTTTCTTCAATGACCAGCGACAGTGGCGGTGGCGGAATGAAGGTGAAGAGGTATGAAAAAGATTAAATAATTGAGATGTTTAAAATTTGAGGGTAATTCTGGTACTTGATTTGTACATATTTGTGTGTGATTTTTGTATATTTTTGTGTCTTATCTTGTGTGCTTTAGTCGAATTTTAGTCGTATTTTGCCCGTTTTTTCTTATTTTGCGTTTTCGTAACTTTTGTCGTCTTTTTAGTACTTTTCGTATTTCTCTCTTAACTTTTGTAAATTTTTATGTTATTTTGCTTTTCTTTGTTTTAGGGTAGTCGAGCAAGCCTAAGAGTGTTCCCTAGAACCACAACTGGCTCGATTTGACGAAAACAAGACTCAGAACCGCGAAGCACTGCCATCGATCGATGCGCCATCGACGCCCAATCGACGTGTCGTCGACGACAAGTCGACACGCCATCGACGGGACCATTTTTAGCTTCGATGGCCATGCCATTTTTGGTCATTTTGGGCAAAATGACTATTTTTCCCACACTTTCACCACTATATATATACATTCCTTCTTAGAAATGGGAGTTCTTGATCCCCCCAGGGTTTGGATGCCCAAGCATGTTCTTATTTTCTCTTCATTTTTCTCAAATTTCAGATTTTTAGTTTAGATAACATATGGATTATTAAGTATTGATCGATTATTAATGCGAATTTAATCTTAATTCCTATAATTTCTTGTTGGAATGATGTAACCACCATTGTTTATTAGTAAGTTTTCTATTTCCTTTCTTTTATTATTCTAATTTCGTGTTTGCTTTCGTTATGAGTTTTCTTGTTGGGTATTGTTTTGATAGTTAGCTTTGTTGCAATTTCTCATGATTTTATGTGTTTGATTCTCAGAAATTTGTATGATAGCAATTGTTGTTCTTAAAAACCCACTCTCCATTGTTGCTTTCTTCTAAATCTTTTATTTAATCATGTTCATGCTTGATTTGAGTTTATATTACTGCATTTCTGGATGATTATTGGTTAGAATTCACGGGTCTAGTGTTTAGACGAGTTTAGAACCATCAATTGGATTGTTGGTTGTTTAATTTATAATTTGGGATTAACAATCCCAACTCGTAGATTAAGTGTTCGATCATATGCCAATTGACCGTGGAGACGATTTTAGAGCCCTAGGTCCTCGTTTTATCAATCTTTCCAAAGTTGTGAATTTTGTTTCTCGTCATTTAAATCACTGTCTTGGATATTACAACTTTAAAAACCAAAATATGACCGCGTGTTTAGCATAGCTTTTTCCTTATTTTCTCATTCGTGAATCAAATACAAGAATTACCTCTTATTAGTCATCTTCGAGAGATTCGACTCGAGTCAAGCTTTCCACTTACAATTGCTCCATTCTCTTGCAGACGAATGAATCGAGCTTTTTACACTTATTTTTTTATTAGAAAAGTTCGTCCACAAGAGAACGGAGCGATTGTAAGTGGTAAGTTTGACCCAAGTCAAATCTCTCGAGGAAGACTAATCGGAAGCAATTCTCGTGTTTGATTCACGAACGAGAAAACAAAGAAAAAAACTACACTAAACACGTGGTCAAATTTTTAGTTTGAAGTTGTAATATCTAAGACGGAGATTTAAATAACGAGCAATGAAATCAAAAACTTTGAAAACATTAATAAAATGGGAGTCTAGGACTCTAAAATCGTCTCTACGGTCAATCAGCATTTCATAGAACACTTAATCTACGAGTTGGAGTTGTCAATCTCAACTTGTAAATTAAACACCCAACAATGCCAATTGATGGTTCAAAGCTAATTTAGGCACTAGACCCAAGAATTCTAAACACGAATCATCATGAAATCCAGCAATACAAACTCAAAACAAACATGAACACGATTAAAGATAAAAAAGTATGGAGAATGAACTTTTAAGAACAACAAATATTATCATATGAATTTCTAATAATTAAATATATAAACTATGAGAAATTGCAATAAAACTAACTACCAAATCAAGAACATCACAATCCAACAAAAACACATAATCAAAGGAAACACAAATTGGAATAATTGAAGAAAAGAAATTGAAAGCTTACTAATAAATAATGGATAATTTCATCATTCAAACAGGGAATACACGAATTGATTCTAAGTTACATCCAACATTCGAGCACTGCTCAAGAATCCATATCCTATTAAAAACTAAAGAGCTGAAAATTGAATGAAAAGAGTGAAGAGAAATGAAGAAAAAATGAAGAACACTCTGGGGATGTCAAACCCTAAGGGGCTCAAGAACTCTGAATTATAAGAAAAGAGGTTGTATTTATAAGGGTGGAATTGTGGGCAAAATAGTCATTTTGCCCAAAATGGCCTGACCACCGATGTTGGAAAATAAGCCCGCCGATGGCTCATCGATGACACGTCAATGGCGTATCGACTGGGCGTCGATACACGCGTTGATCGATGGTTGTGCTTCGCGGGCCTGAGTCGTATTTTTGTCAAATGAGCCAGTTGTGATTCTCGGGAACGCTCCTAGACTTGATCGACTACCCTAAAACAAAGAAAAGCAAAATAACATAAAAATTTACAAAAAGCAAGAAAGAAATATGAAAAGTATTAAAAAGACGACAAAATCTACGAAAATGCAAAATAAGGGAAAATGAGATAAAATAAGACTAAAACCCGACTAAAGTACACAAGACAAGACACAAAAACGTGCAAAAATCACACATAATTATGTACAAATCAACTCCCCAAACTTAGCTTTTTGCTTGTCCTCAAGCAAAACCGAGCTTATACATAGACAAGGAAAATCTAACCACCAAATGAACCAAAAACTAATGCATCCAAATGATTCGAGTAGTTATGCATTAAATCAATTGGAAATTCAACTAAAAGGACAACACGATACGTTGACATAAGAGGTTTAGAATCCATTTTGAACGCCTAAAAATAATGTGTTGCCCTTCATGCACGCCCCCCATCCATGTCTCGACCAAGATCTATTCACACTCAAACCACTAAGTCGGCACCCTACTAGYCCAATMATCTATGCACCTCTTTAWCAATAAAWYYWAAAARKWAAAAWAAAAATGCATACAAGGGTTGCACGACTTATTATATACACATCACTTATACAATGATTTCTCTTATTGTACCAAAAATTTTTTTTTGATAAGTACCTATAAAGGTGAGGTACTAGATGAACACAATATTTACAGCTTTGAAGATGAGAGTTCATTGACTCCAATCACTTCTTGCTAAATGCAACTTACAATATTTTCGATAAGCATGTGGAGTTTTTAACGTCTCCAAAAATAAAGTGAGAAATTTACAAGAATTCATATAGAGGGCATTTGAAAATGGGGCTAGTAGAGAGTATTCGACTCTCGGAACGAACTGCACAAATAGAACAAGTTCAAAACACTTCATAGGCACTTTATGCCCCACAATTACACTAATGTCGAACGAAAATCTAAACAACCTAACCAAAGCATCTAACCACTTCACTTCGTCAAGGTTCCAACTAATATCAATCCACACGACTCAAATCATATACACAAGCAAACATGCGAAAGAAATTACTAAAAGAGCAAACACAAAAGACACAAACATAAAAATAAAAACATCAAAATGAACAAAATAAAAATATTTTTGTATTTTTGAAATTTTTTAATTTTTTTTAAAGAACACAAGAGACCAAAAGACTCGAACAATAATAACAAACATAAAAATTTTAATTTTAATTATTATTATTATTTATAAATAAATATATTTTTAAAAAAATTAAATTTATTTGTAAATCTTATTTGAAAACATGATAAAAAGAAATAAGAAAATATTTGGAAAAGTTTTGGCGTGTAATTTCTTTGATTTTTTGTACTCTTATTTTTTTTAGGACCGGGTCGGGTCGACGTCGATGGGCCCGTTGATCGACGGCTAATCGACGGTCGGAACAGAGAGTTTCATCGACCCTGTCGTCGATCGACGGAACGTCGATGGGTTGGACAGAGAGTTCCGTTGACCATGGCGTCGATCGATGGACCGTTGACGGGTTGGACAGAGAGTTTCGTCGACCATGGTCGATCGACGCATGCATTTGGCACTTGGTCGACGTCGGGTCGACTCACTCGTCTATCGATGGGTATTTTGCATGGCCTCATTTTTGCTCCTTTGAACGTCGTTCCTCGAGCAAAATCTTAGATCCTTTAAAGTATGTCTTTGGGTATGCATAAATGGGTCTCAAACATCGACCAATCCTCCCAAAATATCAAAAATAAGAGAAGATAAAAACAAGAACTTGGGTTGCCTCCCAAGAAGCACTTGTTTAATGTCTAAAGCTCGATGACTTATACGAGCGATGCTATCCGGGATCCAAGAATAGGTGACAATCGTGCCAAGCCTTAGTATTCTCCAAAAGTAAGAATGGGCGATGAAAATCACCAAGTCGGGCACGACAAGCAAGTTCTAGGAATAGAGAAATGAAAGCTTCAACTCGCTTTGGAGGTCCGAAACGCAAATAGTCAATTACCAAGAAGAGATCGAAAGTCAATCGCAGCGTGGAGCAATGCTTGGTCACCAGAATAACCAAGAAATCTATCGAACAAACGGAACGACCATCAACTAATCCAAGCTCTTTCGTTTCTTCGATCACCACCTCAACACTTTCAAACACATGTAATGCCATATCCAGGCTTAGGGGAAGGTGATCGAGCTCCTTCTTGACTATCTCTTCCACCACTCCAAGCTTAAGTTTCAACAAAGCATCGGGCGAAAAGAAATAAGGCTCGGTAAACTCAACCTCCTCTAAAACCGGCACCACAACTCCACCATCCTCATAAAGAGAAAGTAAGCTCGAATCTCCAACATCCTTCGGGGCCTCCAACGACAACACCCCTACACTCTTGTACAAAACTTCATCAAATAGAATAAGAGGAGTGATGCATTCAACCAAATCCCCAAGCTCAACCTCCTTATACACCTCTCCTAAACGAGCGTTCAATCTCAATTTACCAACATCCCAGGTGGGATCCATCACATCAAATATAGGCACCTCGTCTAAACAAGGTCGGTTTACCTCATCACGAGCTTCATGAACTTTTATGGGTGAAATGGGTATGGTGTGATAGTTATAGCATGGATCGTTACACAAAGGAGACAAGGGATTATAATCATTGATCTGATTATAAGAATATGATTCGCGAGGAGCATATGATTCATTATATCTCGAATCGTGATATTCAGTAGGGGAAACATAAGGCTCGAAACTCGTATCATAGGAATTTAATGTAGGTAGAAAAAATGGGTCGTATGAGGGGTTAAGGCTCAGATTATAAAAAATGTTCAAGCGGGGCATAAGAATCACTAAAGATCAAACGATAGGAATCATGTGGTGAGGCGTGAGGGCCAAAAAAAAAGGATCTTTGTGATCGGGCAAAGCATATGGATCATTGGGGCTCGAATGGTATGAATTAGAAGACGAAAACCATTGATCGCTCCATTGATGGTCCAGAGGTTCGGATTGAGGGGAATAGTACGTCCCCATGAGCCGATCATAGACTTCCCTCCCACGTTTGCAAGGAGTCGAGCTCTAAATTTGTCAACCATGTTCTTGCCTGATCCTTTAACGTGTAGATGAAAAGCCGCATCTTCACTTGGTCCTTTGTAAGGCCTTGAAGAGGGAAAGTTCCTGTGATGGCATTGTACTCTCGAATGAACTTAAGCGGATCCTCGCTTGGAAGACCATGGAAAATCGGGAGTTATTCGGAGTAGAAATCATCAAAACCGTACTCTCGCATCGTGGGGCTCAATGGAATGGCCGGTCGAGGGGCACGACAAGCGTACGGGTTGCCATACGGTTGAGACGCTCGATAGTTAGACATTCTCTCTTCTCTTTTTTGAAATGGTTTGTTGAATCTCAGTTCTCAAGGGATGCGGTTGAGGTCGTCGAGGTACCTTGCAAACACAACACTCAACACACGAGATTAAACGTACATGCGGAAAATAACAAAAACAAATAAAAAGAAGAATCTCAAACAAACACTATGCACAAACAAAACAAATAAAAACACAAACAAAGGTCAAGAAGAGCAAACATAAAAATCACAACCTTTAGCCTTCCCCGGCAACGGCGCCAAATTTTGAATCAAGCTTTTTACACTTACTTTTTTATTAGAAAAGTTCATCCGCAAGAGAACGTAGCGATTGAAAGTGGTAAGTTCGACTCGAGTCAAATCTCTCGAGGAAGACTAATCGGAAGCAATTCTCGTGTTTGATTCACGAACGAGAAAACAAGAAAAAAGTTACACTAAATACGTGATCAAATTTTTTATTTTGTGAAGTTGTAATATCTAAGATGGTGATTTAGATGACGAGCAATGAAATCAAAAACTTTGAAAACATTAATAAAATGGGGGTCTAGGGCTAGAATCATCTCCACGATCAATTGGTAGTTTATTGAACACTTAATCTACGAGTTGAGGTTGTCAATCTCAACTTGTAAATTAAACACCCAACAATGCCAATTGATGGTTCTAAACTCATCTAGGCACTAGACCCAAGAATTCTAAACACGAATCATCAAGAAATCCAGCAATACAAACTCAAGACAAATATGAACACAATTAAAGATAAAATGCATGGAGAATGAACTTTTAAGAACAACAAATATTATCATATGAATTTATAATAATTAAACACTTAAAATTATGAGAAATTGCAATAAAACATACCAAAACAAGAACATCACAATCCAACAAAAACACATAATCAAAGGAAACACAAATTGGAATAATTGAAGAAAGAAATTTTGAAAGCTTACTGATAAATAATGGATATTTCATTGTTCAAACGGGAAAATACACAAATTGATACTAAGTTACGTCCAACATTCGAGCACTGCTCAAGAAACCATATCCTATTAAAAACTAAAGAGCTGAAAAATTGAATGAAGAAAGTAAAGAGAAATGAAGAAAAACTGAAGAACCCTCTTGGGATGTCAAACCCTAAGGGGTACAAGAACTCTGAATTATAATAAAAGAGGTTGTATTTATAAGGGTGAAATAATGGGCAAAATAGTCGTTTTGCCCAAAATGGTCGAAATTGGCCTGACCATCGATGCTGGAAAATAACTCCGTCAATGACTCGTCGATAACACGTCGATGGCGTATCTATTGGGCATTGACGACGCATCGATTTGGTGTCGATGCACACGTCGATCGATGTTTGTGCTTCGCAGGTCCGAGTCGTGTTTTCGTCAAATCGAGCCAGTTGTGATTCTCGAGAATGCTCCTAGGCTTGATCGACTACCCTAAAATAAAGAAAAGTAAAATAACATAAAAATCTACAAAAATTAAGAAAGAAATATGAAAAGTATTAAAAAGATGGCAAAATCTACGAAAATGCAAAATAAGGAAAAATGGGATAAAATACAACTAAAATCCCGAATAAAGTACACAAGATAAGACACAAAAACATACGGAACTCACACATAAATATGTACAAATCAATGAAGTTTTCTAAAATAAAAGAAGTAAGTGCAAAAAGTTCGGTTCAGTACTTTTATGATATTTTTTAACGAGGTGAACTTATAAAATATGAGGTGTTAATATCCGATCCATATATAAACTCATGAGTTTATGGAGTATGTACTGAAAGGGTGTTCCTACCGTATGAGCTCCTCTTTCAGGGTATAATAATAATAATAATAATAATAATAATAATAATAATAATAATAATAGTAATTATTATTATTATTATTTATTATTAAATAAATAAAAATAACTTAGCAATTTATATTATTTGTTGTAAAAGAAAAGGCAAAAAAGAAGAACATATAAAGGAGACGATAAAATTAGAGTTCTATTATTTATAAAAGACTCCCTTTATATAGGGTATCAAATACATATCTTCATAATACATAAAGATACCAAATACCTAAATTGTCCATCATCGGTTACTTGTTGACAAAGACACACTAATTGTGATATTCCTTCAGCACTCTCCCTTGTGCCAAGTCAAATGGTGAAAGAGTATTTCATTGTTGTCTCGTTAAAACCTTAGACAAGTAACAAAACCCAATGGTAGAAAATAGACTTGGTCGAAGAAAAGAGAGTACAATACACTTATGTTGAGACTCCTTCTGAAGTCTACACCTCTCTCTGATATGTACATCTATCAAGATAACTTTGAAAGTGATATATACATCTATCAATCGAGCTCTAAAAGTCTCCACCTCCTCAATTTACTAGACTCTTAAGGAAGTCCATAATTGCTGGTTATAGAAGAGTTATGGTGATATTTTTCATATTATCACCTGTCATATAGCCTACTTTCATTTAGTTGCAACTTGTATTATCTTCATTACTATAAGAGAGTTATTTAGTGGTTGAGTTCAAGCCACTATTCACATAGATATGTATGATTATAACATTTACGATAGATACTCACGAATTACTACATGTATAAGAATGATCTCTTTACATGGATCGAATGGGTAACCAACATCAATAATACTATCTGGTGTTTCATAGTAGTTAGTAAACTTTAGGGGTTACAAGACCATCTACAATCTAAATTATATTTATGAATTAGAAAAATAAACCCACGTCAATGGTTCTTTTTAGGTATCAAAATACGTTTTGGTTCAATTCTAGTGACATTGCGCTTTCTTGGGTTAAATCAAGATAACAAGGCATTGAGAAAGTAATACTTGGTCAAGTATGATAGTAATGGTACAATAATGCGCATATTGTACATAAGTAGAGAATTTCAGCTCCCACCAATTCTTCGTCATTTCTCTAACGAAATTGATCTTTTCTTAAACCCTCACTTTGACTAATTATAGGAGTGCTAACATATTGCACGTATCTATATTTAATCGTCTGGTCATCTTTTGGATATATGCAAATTATAGAATTTAGTATTCAATAAACTCGGATTTTAGTTTAAAGTCTTAACAAGACCGAGTTTTCCCATGATTCATTATCTCAAATTAAGAAATTCAAGTAGTTATTATTTTATCTTATTTTATTAAGAGTACATATTATTTTCATATCATCGACATATTTAGCTAAGACTGCAAATTTAAAACTTGTTTTCTTTATAGTATGCTAGAGCATAAATTATCTTTTCCCAATCAAGTAGTCACTTAGACGGTTATACCACGTCCGTCTGGATTATTTCAATCCATAATGTTGGCATTTTAATTTAATTGCAAATTCACTCAATGGTTCAGAGTCACTTGCCTTGGTAATGAAAGGCCAGCAAACACTTTCGTATATATCTCTAAATTTTGATCCCTATAGAGATATGATGTAACCACAAGTATAAGCTGCATTCTCAATTCGTTGGAGTCATAACATATATTATGGGAGAGTACCTATCCCCATAGTCAATTTTAAGGCATTGTGATAAACTCTGTGCTTCAAGTGTAGCTTTGCATCTCATGGCTTTATTTCTATCTTTACGCTTTCTGACAAAAACTTTACTTATGTCCTATAGGTTTTACACTTGGTGAGGCTAGCACTATGACTCAAACTTTTGTGCACCCCGTTTTTAATAATTAATTTAAAAGCACGTCAGTTTGCTCGCAAGTGTACGAGGTAACTGTAGGGTGATGAGTTTGACTCGAGTCGTATCTCTCGAGGAAACAACTGTTCGGTCTTTCAGATGTTTTTCTCAATTTTCGAAATAAAATACATGTACAATTGGGGTTTTAAAAGAAATCGATTTGATCATTATGAACTACGACGATAATTAAACTAATCACTTTAACTAGATTATCAACTACGAGCAATAATTAAACTACTTGAACTTAAGAACTAAGAATTAATAGCAACTAATCTAACAGCATGAATATAATAAATTATCACTAAGAAATGTATCATATGAATCTAAGATTAACGAATAACTAAGCATAAATCAATCGCATAAGTCAACTAAATTAACCAATATCCAATAACAAGCATAAACGATTAAGCTAATTAAACTAAGTCTAGCATTAACTAAGAATTAAACTAACAATTAAACTAGGAATTGACTACTAAATTAACTAAGAGTTTAGAGAACTTATTGGAACTAATGAAAGCAGTAAAAAGCTCCAGCTATTCCAGAGGTTGAACGTTGATCTTGGGCGAAGAATGAATCCCGAACTCGAATTCGATGTTTTGGACGCGTTGTTCTTCGATCCTTGATCTCCGTCTTCAAATCTCGTTATGAGATGTGGGATTATTGTTATTATAAGCTAAAACACCCTAGGAGGTCGTGTGTTCTTTTTAAAATCCGAAATTTAGAGGGTTTATATAGATTTTGCATGACTTGGCGCATAAGAAACCCTAAAATCCGAATTCTGGGCCGTCGCGTCGACGGTGCATCGACGGAGCGTCGACTGGCGCGTGCCGGTGCTCGGCAGGTGTGCGTGTCGGCTGGGCGGGAGCGTCGATGGTGTGCGTCGACATCGACGCTTCAGCAAGTTGCGTCGACGTTGCGTCGACAGTGGTGCGTCGACATCGACGCTTCAGCAAGTAGCGTCGACGTTGCATCGACGGAGCGTCGACTGACGCAGTCATGACTCGCTGACATGGCTCGCGTCGACGGTGCGTCGATGGTCGCGTCAGTCGACGCGACTGCACGTCTGTCTCCAAATTCTCGGTCTTTTGCTAGCTCGTTTCACCGGAAAGCTTGTTCTTCACTTCTCGAACATCGAACCTCGTCTATTACGCGTTAAACTCTTCCGGTTACTTAGCTGTAAGGTGAAAAACAACGAAATATCACCTACTTGCATCAATTACGATCAAAATGCGGTAAAATAAGCTGGAATTATAAAAATACGAGATTAAG
>BMAC01000277.1:501028-512423 GCA_014905375.1 Phtheirospermum japonicum | reverse complement strand
CCCCGTTGTTTGTGCCGAATAGTATTGATTCAGGAACTTCTCGCTTATCATCTCCTAATCAGTTAATGATCTTGGTTCTAAGGACAGTAACCATGTCTTCGCCTTGTCTTTCATGCTATAGGGGAAACAAATCATTTGCATCTCCTCCCGGTTTAGGCCATGGCCTACAAATCTGCCCACTTCATCGATAAAGTAGTTCAAAAACGCCAAAGGGTCTTCGTGGGCATTTTCGTGAAAAGTCGGAAGTAAATTAATTTGAAGCGGTTTAATTTCTACTTCCCTTGTAGTCGGGCCAAGAACAATATCAGACCCATAAAGCACAACCTTCGGGTGTGCTGCTCGTTCTCCCCTTGGTTCCCTAACTCGGTCATTAGCTCTCTCATAGTGGTCGTCATGTGCGTAATGGTGCTCGCGCTCGTATCTCCTTCCGAAGTTATTTTGCTCGTAACCATGATCTCGATTCTCCAACCAATCATTCACGTGCCTTTGATTGTCAGCATACGCATTATGCTGTAGAAAATCTTCGTTCCTAATTGCCACGTTCTCGATGTTGTGTTGGCGAATAGCATTGTTGTTCATCTCTTCGTTGTGCCTCACATTCGCCATGTTGGGTTGGTGACCGATTACGTTTTGCTGCTGGTCGACTCCTTCATTTCTCCCCGCATCTTGTCTCGCAATAATGGGGCGTGGTGGTGATCTCGGTGGTGAATCGCCGTTTCGAGTTGGATTTACTTCTAACATCATGCCGGAAACTTGATCACAAGCGAAATCAGTTGCTATTGAGGAATCGTCCTCGGAAAAATAGGGTCTTGGTCTTGGTGGATTTGAACGGTGGATGTTGTCAATGAATGGTACAAGGTCGCGTTGAAGTGATCGCCTTCCTTGCATAAACTCAACAATAAATCAACGTACCAAATGGCAAAGACCAAGTGCAATAATAAAATAAATAAATAAATATAAAAAGAAACTAAAGACTTAAAATGAAAAACATCCGATATTCCTACTCGTTGCTTCCCCGGCAACGGCGCCAAATTTTTGACTCAAACTTTTGTGCACCCCGTTTTTAATAATTAATTTAAAAGCACGTCAGTTTGCTCGCAAGTGTACGAGGTAACTGTAGGGTGATGAGTTTGACTCGAGTCGTATCTCTCGAGGAAACAACTGTTCGGTCTTTCGGATGTTTTTCTCAATTTCCGAAATAAAATACATGTACAATTGGGGTTTTAAAAGAAATTGATTTGATCATTATGAACTACGACGATAATTAAACTAAATCTAATTAAAATAATCACTTTAACTAGAWTATCAACTACGAGCAATAATTAAACTACTTGAACTCAAGAACTAAGAATTAATAGCAACTAATCTAACAGCATGAATATAATAAATTATCACTAAGCAATGTATCATATGAATCTAAGATTAACGAATAACTAAGCATAAATCAATCGCATAAGTCAACTAAATTAACCAATATCCAATAACAAGCATAAACGATTAAGCTAATTAAACTAAGTCTAGCATTAACTAAGAATTAAACTAACAATTAAACTAGGAATTGACTACTAAATTAACTAAGAGTTTAGAGAACTTATTGGAACTAATGAAAGCAGTAAAAAGCTCCAGCTATTCCAGAGGTTGAACGTTGATCTTGGGCGAAGAATGAATCCCGAACTCGAATTCGATGTTTTGGACGCGTTGTTCTTCGATCCTTGATCTCCGTCTTCAAATCTCGTTATGAGATGTGGGATTATTGTTATTATAAKCTAAAAYACCCTAGGAGGTCGTGTGTTCTTTTTAAAATCCGAAATWTAGAGGGTTTATATAGATTTTGCATGACTTGGCGCATAAGAAACCCTAAAATCCGAATTCTGGGCCGTCGCGTCGACGGTGCATCGACGGAGCGTCGAATGACGTGTGCCGGTGCTCGGCAGACTTGGTCGGCAGGTGTGCGCGTCGGCTGGGCAGGAGCGTCGACGGTGTGCGTCAACATCGACGCTTCAGCAAGTTGCGTCGACGTTGCGTCGACAGTGGTGCGTCGACATCGACGCTTCAGCAAGTTGCGTCGACAGTGGTGCGTCGACATCGACGCTTCAGCAAGTAGCATCGACGTTGCGTCGACGGAGCGTCGACTGACGCAGTCATGACTCGCTGACATGGCTCGCGTCGACGGTGCGTCGATGGTCGCGTCAGTCGACGCGACTGCACGTCTGTCTCAAATTCTCGRTCTTTTGCTRCTCGTTTCACCGGAAAGCTTGTTCTTCACTTCTCGAACATTGAACCTCGTCTATTACGCGTTAAACTCTTCCGGTTACTTAGCTGTAAGGTGAAAAACAACGAAATATCACCTACTTGCATCAATTACGATCAAAATGCGGTAAAATAAGCTGGAATTATAAAAATACGAGATTAAGCTTAAATCGTCCAACTTATACCAAAAACAAATATAAAAACGAACTAAAAAGCTAATAAAAATAAGGACAAATCTACTCTAATCACACTACCAGACCAAATACCTGTCTTGTTGTTAGTGAATCTAGTTCTACCTGGGTTGATTCTCTACACTGAGGTCAATTTTCTCTTTGTTGACATTTCAATAGAGCGTGGTTCGATATCATCGTGCTCTGTGATTTTTTGAGCAACAGTGTATGCATCATCAATGTGTGTGGAAAATCTTTCCATCAACTCATATAAACTCTCATATTACATTGAGATTTCTTCATTCTCTGAAATCATATTAAACACTGGAGCGTCCTCCAGTAATGATGTATGGACATAAGTATAATCAGAGATAATCTCATGAGAGGAATTATCTTCATTGATAATCATCTGAAGTTGTGTCATACCTCCTCTCTTGTTTCTTTAGCAGGTATCGATCGAACCAAGTGACCTCCCTTTGTTCATCTTGAGAGTCATGGCCTCAATCACACCTCCACTAAATGTGGTTGCAATATCTCAATCTATGACATTGTGCGTCTTATGGGGACTTTTAACCTTGAAGACACATTTGCAACTAGTATATATGATCTCATCACTTTAAAAATTGAATATTATATGCTTTGAAGATCAATTGTTCAACTTTCTTTACTTTCACTTTACATTGTGAAATGCGGGGATCAGAATGAAATGGAGTGTCAAACGATTCCTATCGTGCTATTATAAAATATTTTTTTCTTATCTCCCCCTAACGACGGGAAGACTGCCTCATTAAAGTAAAAGATCCTTGGATTTAGCGGTAAAGAGATCATTTGTAAAAGGTTTCAAATAGCAGATAAATGTTGGAGATTCATATCAAATATAAATAATTAATCATTTTTAGAAACCTATATGATTGCGTTGTGGGGGCACAATAGGTACATATACTGCGTAACCAAATATGCGTAGATATGAATTATCAGGCTTATATACAGTTATCATCTGGTACACAAAAATATTTGGTTAGCCGAGGTTTATAAACGAATAGCTAAGATTTGCGTACAATATTGCATACCCTGACGGTGTCTTCTTTGAGACCTTATTGTATATTCACATTAGGTTACAATATGCTCTACATCGATCTTAATTGACATGCAATAGACATCAAATACTTTGATGTCAACTCTCTAACATTATAAGTATTGGGTGCTTTATAAGGGTGGTGAGTCCTCAATCATACCAAAGTTAGGTGTTTTGAAAATGCAACATTTTTATGGGTTATACGTGCCGAAGTATCGAACAAAATCATAAAATACTTGAATGGTCCGCGTTTTGAATGGTTATGTCCACGTGTATCACCTATTATCATAAGAATGAAAGATTATATTTTGTATCTTTAGCATAAGCAGGTCTCAATCACACAATTTTGCTAAGAAACAAGTTTTGAAAAAAATGAGTAACGTATCTTTGAGATATGAATGTATGCAGTGGTCCAGTTACTTTAGAATGCACACTGTAATTGAACAATACTAGGTTGACACTATACCGTGCATCAAATTTTTATCTCATTTTGGATTTCACTCAAAATAAAAGATGTTCATAATAATTTCTTATAATATGGACCATCATATCATGACCAATAAATTCATGCCAGTCGTTTCAAAACTTGAATGAGTCAATGTCAAATAGTTCATTGTTGGTCATATCTTATGATTCATTAATCCGAATAGTAGTAAAGTAAAAGTGACTCACTAGTTTCTCTAAAATGTTCTTCCTTCCACATAAATTAAAGGTATAGTTCCATTCTCATAATGTGTTTGTCAGTGATAATTATCAACATAAATATCATTAAACTTAACAAGGTTCATTTGGCTCTTAGTCCATACCGAACTTTTATGAATTTAATCAATGTGCCACTAGGCATCAATAATTTGGCAGTTCTCGCTCTTTATATGGTTAAGATGAACAATCACTATAGTTACATATGAATTATCAATCCAGTGAATAATTATCTATTTTTCGACAAATTCTCACATTCTTTAGACATTTTTGAACGACATAGTTTTCATTCTAATATTTTTCTTTATTTTCTAAATATGCTACATTATATCTTAATAGTATTACTATTGACCCTTGTATGTAGATGTGTGGTAATAAATTCAGTTACATTCAATACTTTAGAATGAAATCCAAAATTTACCAATAAGCTAAAAAATAACTAAATTAAATCTGGCCACATCACATAAATTAATTCAAAATAAATTTTAAGACCAAATATAATAGTCTAATAAGAATGATTCATTATACTTTTACAAGTTCTTTGTAAAGTAAGGTCAAACAAATTTCATCAGTCAAAATAGGGATATCCACTGACTAAGCAAGGTCATTGGGAGGACTTCCATTACTTCTACCATGACCAATAAATATCACGAACCCTTAAATATCTTACGTGGTTCATTATTTACATACAGGTAGAGATCAACATGTCTCGCCCCATTTTCTTTGAGGTTATTTCCACTATTCATATTGATCATAGTTAGCCTCAAGAAATCTCCTTATCTAGAGGACTATCATTGGTATTTTCGAAGAATAATATCATGTCTCTTAATGACTTATTGTCATAATTAATATTATACAAGTGCATTAGTATGTTTACTCTAGTGGAAAAAAATAGAGTGAGATCATGTCTCTCAACTACTTATTGTAATTTTATAGGACTTTATTTTTCACATATGATAAGACATATTTTGAGTTTCAACATATCAAAGTCATTGACCTTTTTTAGCAAGCAAACGGAATTCTTTTTTCACTGAATTCTTAGGCCTGTAAGTGGTGTTTTATAAAATTTCCAAAATATTCATTTAGGGAATCCCAAAGTTCATTGGATGTTTGTGACTAAATATACTTCCAACATAAGATTTGGTCAATATGAAGCCCAAATTCACTAGAGAACTAGCTTTGACTTAGTTTGACGATTCTTGTCACTTGAGGGTTAGGAAATGGTAATATTGTGGAAGTATAGTTATTCTAATTTACACATAGAATGATTGATGATAGTACTCAATTTCTTTTGAGTATATTATTTTGAATTTAGATTGAGTTAGTTCAATCAATTTCTTTAGATAATAGATTTTGAAAAACATGGTTCACAATCTTTCTTTGATATTTTTGTGAATATATTTTATCACAAGTTTGATTTTACTAATTTTGTATCGTTCATGAAATTTCATTATCATGAAAATAAATAAAATGTACAATCAATGATACATATATTGAAAGTAACATATAATATTTCAGTTTTAAGGTAATTACCAACATACATGAAACTATCAATTCATATAAAATCATCCTTAACAAGACATATTGGCAATAACATGATCAATCACTCATCTGATCATGTAAGTAACTTCATTTACAATTTCTAATTGAGAAATCATCAAAAAGCATAAATAATACAATATGTACTCGATGAATATCATTAAAATATTACAAATTTTTATATTTGTCAAGATTGTGGCATGTACATATAATTTCGTTCTCAATTTAATTCATAGGTAACATATATTCATACTTTGTATAAGAACTTGAATTGCAGAGTACTACACATCATGCCATGTATTAATATAAATAAATATTTATTATTTTTATTTAATAAATAACAAGGTAACTCGAATTACCTTGGAGAAAAGACACGATACTTTCCTAGGGCATTCCTCGATTTTAATTTGTTGCAATAGGTTTGTTCGTGACATATTTATGATGATAGAGAGCTTCAAACCCGATCTCCATTGGTTTTTATCTCTATGTGTTTTTAACATTATATCGAAAATTCAGTTTCATCCTACGGTTAGATTATGTATAATTCAATTTGAAAAGAAACTGGGCGCACAGTTTTGAGAAACATGACCAGCTCTGCTCGAAATTCACTATTAGATTCTAAAAGACTCAAATATAGATCTTCACCATTCAAACCGAATTTTTATATGTATAAAATAATATATCCAATTTTTAGCTTGATCTATCATGCGGAATTTTGTTTTGGAAAACACTGCACATAAAGTTCCGATAACAAAATTTACTTTGTTCAAAATTTAATATATGTTGACTAGAAGCTCGGAATCAAATTTCCACCGTTCAGATATTATTTTGATAAGTCATGAGTTTTCTGCAAAAAAAATAGCATGATCCAACGGTTAGAAATTCGGGAAAAGATTCTGCAAATTTTTTGCGCAATAGAATTTTCTATATACAAAAATTCTCTCTTGTTTTTATCTTTGTCTATGGAGGCTTAATTGTAGATCACTCTCAATTAGCTAGAATTTTGTGTTGATAATGTGATAACGTGTAAAAGTAAAGTCAAAAAAGAATAACACATACAGTAAAATTAGGGCTCTCGTATTCATCAAATACTTTCTTGGGAAAAAAAACTTTTTGCCCCCCACACTATTTCGATTTTCACAGTTTACCATACGAACTTCTTTTGGGGACAAATCACCATCTGAACTATGCATTTTTTGCAACTTACCCCCTGAAATCAAAATTCTGGTGGTTTTGGATACCAAATCCAGTTTGTTAAGGTTTTTTTTGGTAACTTCACTCCTTATTTCTAATCCTCCCCCCCTTTCTCCGCCCTAATCTACCATTTCTACAATGATAACGGCACGACAGACCTCCTCTCCATGACGAAGAAGATCAGCAATGACATTTCGCAGCTTAAAGAACCGTCGTGCCTAAAACTTGTTCCTAAAACTTGAGCATTGACTTAACACTATAGTCCTCCAATAGCTCAAAACCATTCTCAATTGATATTCTCCTTGTTCGAAAAAACAACAAGAAAACCCAATTCGCCCTGGGTCTGGCTTAATAGATGAGCCAGAGGGTGTTTCTAACTGTGATGAACTTCAAAGACAAACCTCTCTTATCTAACAAGCCATCGTAGCCCTTCCTGTGGGGAATGAGTCCCCATTTCCAATTACTCTTTAAAACCTAATTTCTTTCACCCCAAGCCACCGAAAGACTAGCAGACTCTGGAACAACAGTAAAGGTCGCGAAGGACTTGGGCAAGAAGAAAAGAAAAAAGAACTAAACCAAGCACCCGGTCAACCCACCAATCACTCTACCGCGTTATGACCTATGTCGGACATAGGACTGCGACCTGACTCTCCTTGTCTTCTCGCTCCCCTTCCTCCACCCAAAAGATATAAAAAAAAAAACTCCAGTAAATCATCCAGCTCGGCGTCCCCAATCATGTTTGATAGACTAATAGGCAGTTCTGACACTAATAAATTCAATCCCTTCCCTGGGAGCCAGATGTTCCCAGATGATGAGACACTACTAGCAAACCTCAGTGACTCCTATAGATGGAGCCACTTGATGCGACCAAAAATCTGTCTCACCACTAAAGAGATCGAATCGCGTAAAAAGAACTTTAACCGAAGTCGAATAGTCTCATCGTAGACCCTCCGATACTTAAGTCGGTAGCCTTATATATTTGATAAAAGTGAGAGCAAGAAAGTATAAATAATGAACTTAAATATAAACGAGGCATGAGTACTCTTTATATAAATATTAGAGACATACGACCCAAGTTAGGGTTTTCATCTTCCAATCGTACTCAATCTCCATAATTAAGAAACCATCTCATATTGGGATTCTTACTCTCTTAGGCCTTGTTTGGTCTAATTAAGACTGCGAATAACAGGATTGAGATTCTGAATCTCAATCCTCGTTTGTTCTACGATTCTAATTTTCAATCCACAACCAACCATTTCTTACACCTAACCCCACACTCATCTCTTTTATCACATCATCATTATATTTAAAAAATTAAATATTACTAAATACAATAAAATAATACACTATCATTCTAATTTTCAATCCACAACCAACTATTTCTTACACATAACCTCACACTCATCTCATCATCATTATATTTAAAAAATTAAATATTACTAAATACAATATAATAATACACTATCATTCACTTTTCAGACATGATTTGACATCAAATACAATATAAAAAATACATTATTATCCACTTTCCAGACATGATTTGACATCTACAGTAAAAAGTAAAGAATTTTAAAATTTATAACAAACAAAGATTCTTACTATTTACAAAAATCTGAATACTCAAGATTCTGAATATCAGTATTCAGAATCCCAACAAAACCTAGTCCAAACAACCCCTTAAGTTACCATAATGACCTTGTTTACAAGATAATCAAAACCTTCTACCTTATTACTGACCTGTTAGGGCCTCATTAACATATTGACCATAAGACCATATTACCGTGTTACCATATTATTTTATTAACCTTATACGTCATGACCTAAAACTTTCTACCATATTTATCTTATTATCGATCCATCAAATTTTTCCTCTATGCGGCCTATTTTAACCAGATGGGCTTCTAAGATCCCATGCAATCACAACTTGATGACCATAACCTCTTAAAAACCTCATCGTTCCACCAATTTGATTTCCTACTTCTATTATCATGGATGACCAACTTAATTTGTGATGCTACACCAATACTGATCGAACTTTATGCAAGTGACCCAACAAATGCTGGTTAAAAAGTTAATACTACTACTAATAATGATAAGCTGCCATAGTTCAGAAAAGACATATGATGTATACCTTTGTATATGCAATTTTTCGGCTTTATATGTTACTTGCGTCATTTTATTCGGTCTCAATTCCAATCCTCATCAAGTGTAAGTTTTTGGGCTACGTCCCTATTTTCTTTTAAATTGTGTTTTCCCCCTTTTTGCCTTTAGAAGAAAGAAAATTTTTGTACTTGACAACAATAAGTGCAAATTACGTCCGAGGTGTGAGTTTTCATTCACATAATATAGTCTGATATTAAAGTCATTTGTCACGTTTTTAAGCGACTATATATGAGAAAGTTCGCACGCTTAGTAATATAGACTGATTGAGTCATTTGGTGATAAGGGACACATTAATCGAAGAGGTTAACAATTTATATTTATTGCACTTTTTTCTTTGTCTCCTATATTTCGTGAATTATATTAGAGATTGTGATTATATTACACTTACATTTATTTATTTATTTTTATAAGCCTCACATTTACATTCTTGATATTACTAGTATTATACTTATTAATCTGATTATTGCATAGTTAACTAATTTTAGGTTGGAATCAATTTCCAATTAACCAAATACCATTCTTTCTACAAATCCAACCAGATAAAAAAATATTAAAAAAAAAACACACAATAATATATCATATATTTAAATTGTCTAAATATAGTCCATAAAGATAGTCTACTATTATATTTTTTTTCCGTCCCACAAATATAGTCCAGTTACCATATTTAACATATCATTAATTTTTTATTTCCACACATACCCTTAATTAATGAAATACTAGTAGTTTTCTACCTCGTAAATTGAAAATTGATAATTACAATGCAAAATCTTAGTATTCCAATAACAAATATACTAATTCCAACACTGGTTTCTATGAGTATTAATTGACATTAATAAATTCAATAAGGGTATAATTAGAAAATACTAACTAAATTAATGACTTAACTAAATAAACTACCAATTCCTTAATTTGTGTGAAATCAACCGTAAGACCATCAAATTGAGACGGAGAGAGTAGTATCTAGAGTTCAACTTTTTGTAATTATTCAAAATAATAAAGATGATGGCATGACAATATATGCTTTCTCATTCAATAATGCAAAGCTACACACGCATAACAACAACAAAAAGTAAAGAAAAAAGAGATTGAACACAAATGAAGCAAAATTGCATTGGATTACTTTTCTGCATTATTAGATGTGCTTGAACATTTGCAATGAATGATCAGGTTGTAGTTCTTGTCAAAGGCTGGTCGATATGATGTGCACATTCATAAGAAAAAAGGGTACTGTTTAGTCCTGCGACCTTGCGTGTGCATAAGCCGAAGCGGAAACACATTTATACCCTTAAATTGAAATGTCGATAAAAATACAAATGAGGGATATTTTACAATTATAAGTAGATTAAAGTTTATGATATATTATAAAAATCATTAGTATGTTAAAAAAAATGGATATCTTCAAAAATTACAAGTACCATTTAAGTTTGGGGCCACGTACTTGTTAGAATGGATCCGTTAAATGAAAATTTCATAACTAATAATAAATTTTCAGTCATATATTGTATAACTATTTTATGTAGCCCCTTGGTTTTTAAATAAGAACTGTGACTTTAAGTAATGTTACTAAAAAATAAATACTATTTTCTATTGGGAATCGAGGGTACCGTCGCGCAGCGGAAAACAAAAATTTTTGAAATTAAATTAATTTGAATCGAATTCAAACTGACGACGGTCCAATTTTATAATCAATCAATTGAAACAATGTTTTAAAATAATTTGATTTTCTTTTTTTTTTTTTTGAAAAACCGTCTGCATCCTATTTTGTAGAAGAAGAGGTATTGTATAAAAGTAAAACTCTTTAAAGACCCGTGTGGGCTTTTCATTCCCTTTTTCCTTTTAATAACAGTGGGCTTCAATTTCTTTTAATTTGATTTAAGCCTGAGCCCAAAGGACAAGGCCCAAAGCTTTTAGGATGGGCTTAATTTAAATAAAACAAAAAACCTTTTATTAAAAAGATCAAGCCCACTTAATTTAATGAAACAAACCGGCCCAATAACAATTAAACGGTTTATTGGGTCGACCCTATTTAAAATTAAAAACCCCATCGGAATTAAATCATTTCTCATAAACGATAATTTCGAAAAATATAACAATTATATTTTCGCGTCCAGAATAAATTTCTCGTATTTTTCTCAATTCATAATCACAATTATGAATTTTAGATTCAATCAAATTGACATCTAATTATGCTAAAATTAACAATTAATTTCTAGCTGTCGTTTTCAATAATCAGGAAACACGTGGTGTGACCCTCAATGGTTCAGGTGTAAGCTAGCCGTGGGTTCACAACATATTGTGATTC
>BMAC01000277.1:471292-491292 GCA_014905375.1 Phtheirospermum japonicum | reverse complement strand
TACATTAGTTCACACAAGCGTGCACAGCAAATTGCAAATTAATTCATACGCGCGTGCACATTAGTTCACAACTACATGCACAAAATAGCCTCTATATACAAAACAATTAAAAAATACACGCACATCAAATTGCACATTAGTTAATACACTCGTGCACATTAGTTCATAACTACATGCACAAAATAGACTCTATATATAAAATAGCCACATCAAATACCTGTACAGACTCCCAGTTCCATCCAAGATGAATGTTAGTAGCAAGGTCGATGACTTTTAAAGAACAAATCAAAAAACAATTTAAAATTTAGGAACAAAACTTTCAACTATACATGATCACAATCCAACCAACAATTCGAAATTCGACAGAGAAATTGAACTAGCTTGATTTGTTCAAATTGGCTCATTTCAAAGCTAACTAATAATAGGAGTTTAATTTATACCTTTTCAAATAGAATTAGAAAATATATTATCGACATATGTAGTAGTACAACACTTGAACTATAGTCTTAATAATCGGTCGGTAATAAAAGGTGTTGAACTCAAGTGCGGAGCTATATCAGTCGAAAAACAGTCTTCGCTTTTCTTTGTTATATGCGAGTTCGGAGTTGTAACTGCTGCCATCTTGTTCTCCAGAGGGCTAAACAGCTGACGACTCGTGATGGAGAAAATAGCTTCGGGGATGTCATGGGACTTATCGACTGTGCCGAGGATAGGTGTCGAGTTTGGATGGCATGTATTACTGTTATTCTTGCACATTTATGTTTCAATATGTGCACAATAATGCATTAAATTGTGCACAATATGTGGGATTTACTGGATTTTTGCATTTTTACTCGTCCCGAGATCAACTTGGTTGCTAGTCGAAACCTCCATATCCCACTGCTGCCCCTGTGATTTGTCGGAGTGCGTTGTCCCTTTTTTTCCGAGTGAATTCTGTTTCGGTTTATTTTTAAAATGAACCGACTATCCCGAAGGGCCTGCTATTTTGCCCCAAACCTCCTGTCCCTGCACAATTAAGGTTCTTTTTGGTCCCAGTTCACTGTTGGTTTTGTCCAAATCCCCAGAATGCGTTGCTCCAGAATTTGGCGCAATGGGCTGCATAGCAGATTTTCGCGTAACGGGCTGCCAAGCAGATTTTTGCGCATTTTTGTTTAAAGCGGACTGTGCAGCGGTATTTTCCAAGGATATTTCCTGCCCAACCCCAGCATTATTAGGTTTCTTTTGTTGGCGAGCACGTCGAATTGTTGATGTTCTTGTTTTCGGACAATCAATGGTGGTGTGCCCCAGATTTTTACACGATTCGCAGTGTTTTGGCAAATAATCATAGACTATGTCTTGATTTCTTATACCACCATGAAGTTTAATTTGAACTGAATGCACCAATTCCTCGTCGGCTTCAATTTCAACTAATACCCGAGTGTATGAGTCACGTTCTCGTCTTTTTGTAAGCATGTTGGTTACGATTGGCCTTCCCACTTTTGAAGCTATTTCGCTGAGAATTTTTTTGTTCCAGCAGTCGAGCGGCAGCCTCGTCATTTTAATCCAAACTGGGATGGTGTTGGGATAAAAACGATCAAACTCAAAGCATGACGGCAATCGGGACAACATCAAAGTTCTCCCATAAATTGTATACGGTCCCCTAGAAAGTACATGTTCTCGATGCTCTTCATTTTCGAATTAAAAAACGAGCCAGCCCGAATCGTGAGTAAAAAATTGGTATGGAATTTTCCACATAGCGCATAACTTATCGATCGCTTGTTTTCCCGAGAATTTTGACGCAAAATGCCCCGCCAAACAAAATCCCCAAGCGTCGTCTACTTTATCCAACCATTCCTCTTTAATTTCGACGACGTCGTCATCGACGGGATCATAATTCAGATTTTCTCCCTTTGAAACGTCTCTGTTTTGGGCCAACGAAACCCAGGCTTTCTCGTGTGGCTGAGGTGCAGGTGCATTATGTAAATTTATACCCGAAACAGCCTGTGTATTTTGCCCAGTTGGTTCAGGCATTTCATCGAGCACCTCTTGTGCAGCCTTGACTTTCATGCTTTCTGAATTTCTGGGCATCTTCAGCCTGACCCCTTCTGGATCCGTTTCATCCTTCCCCATCTCAACAACATCAACACAATTCCCAATGGGATTATCAAAGGGTTCAGCCATACTTACCTCTTTTTGTTCCGATTTTTTTTTAAAAATCTGCTTGTACGCTGTTGGGAAAAAGGGTGTTTTGCGCAACAGATTTCTTGCCACTTTCGTCATCTGAGTTGGGTTCGTCAGTTTCCCAGCTTGAATCTTCATTCTCGTCACTTGTATCTTCGTCCTCGTCGCTTGTGGAATTTTGATTATCAACGCTGCTTGATTTCATTCTTGATTTCGTCAGTCAAACGGCCGCCACTCCTGTCGCCATCCACCGCAGCCACGCCACCGTCTGGAGGTTGTCACCGCTTGTCCAACAGTCGGTCGCTCCAGCCACCGGCATCTCCAAGGCCGTGGCCCAGCAGCAAGGTCCGGCGGTGCAGCGGCATCTCGCAGGTAAGTTTGCCCCCCATTCTATTTTCCCGTTTCAGTTTCTTCTTCTTTTAAATTGGAAAAGTCAACCGCTGATTATGAGTGAAATAATTGGTCAGGATTCATTCTCATTTCTCACCCATGGATCCATTCTCACATGTTCCTATACTTATATATATTCATATATGTATATTAGTGTATTATATTTACAAATAATATAATATATTATATATAGCTATATATATAATTAAAAATATTATCTAAAGTTTAATTAATGTAAAAAATAAAATAATAATAAAAATAGACGGTTTCAATTTTAACCTAAATCGTAAGGCCACAATTTCGGTTAAGGTTCCAATTTTGAGGAACTGGTAGTACCTTTAGCACCAACCTCAATACTCCACTTAAATGTAAATAAATAAGTAAATGACATACCTCCAATGCAATAATATTGTAAGCAAAATAACTGACACATTACAGGAAAATAAAAGACCGACATTGTCAAGAGTAATGTCATATTTTAGATATTATTCTTGATAATATATACAATTAATTTAAATCTTATCACCCAACAATGTTATTTCCTTCTATTTATATTTTCTAAAAGTTATATAATAATTCACACATATTTTGTAAAATATCAATATTTTTTATCTCATAAGTGCAACAAACAATATTACATAGAATATGCTCTTAGATATTGATACGTTGCCAAACCTCAATCTTCTTGTTCGACGGAACCCATGAAAACAAATAAATAAATTTTACCATCATTTCAAAATGACAAACATATTCTGATGGCTCGACAGAATATTTATGTTACAACAAACAATACGTAATTTTATTTTATTATATTTTTGAAAATATCTTAACACACATGTTGTAACAACTATTTATTGATCTAATTTAACTTATTTTCTTTCAAATATGCCCAAATAATAATTTCAATATTTTCCTCATTTGTTTTTGAAGAGAACTATATTTTCTTAATTGGAGGGAGAAAATAGTTCAAGGGTAAAAGCAAATAAAGCATATAATCTTGGGGCCAAATTGTAATTTACCCATTTATCAACTCCCATCATCACGCGCACTTTTTTGACTAGGTCTGGTCTGGGCTCTGTTTCTACTTTCTACAGCCCACCAAAATATCAAATGAAGAAACAAATCCAACATCCCTGCTAGTGCTAGCTGCTAGTCCTTTTCATATTCACGTACGCAATTTTTCATCCTCTTACAATTTCCTCTTGTCGGTAAATCATCGAAATAGATTTTCAATTTTAATTTCCTGTTCCTGAGTTTCTGGGTTTTTATTTCAACAGATCGTTCTATGAACACGCGCAGAGATTTCAAAAAAAATAAAGTTTGGATTTTTAACGACTAGACTGGAAAAATTATTATTAAAAGCCTCAGTTTTTATTGCAGTCTTCAAAAATTCAACCTTTAACAACACAAAGGTGTAATAATTGGTTTCATTTATTGGTTCACCAAATTGGCTTCCCACTTGATAATAATCTCCTTTTTTTTTTTTTTTTTTTCCTTTTTCATTTTTCCCTCTTTAAAACCATTTTCCTTTTATGTCTCCTTAAACCCAGTTTCAAGATTGTGAAAAAACTGTTTTTGGGCACATGGTTTTTTGCTTCAATTTTTTTTGGACCCATGTTTATTTGTAAAGGCTCTACTCTTTTAGTAGTATCTTGTTTCTTGGTGTTAGATATCCGACATTTATTATAATTTTTAATTTTAATATCCCATTCCTATTGCTTGACATTATTTTATCAATTTCGGACTTTTTGTGTGTAGGACAACTTACTTTATTACCAAAAAAATGCTACATTTTTGACTTTACAAGGATAAAAACAGTTGAGGATTAGGCAGCAAATGGATCGTGTAACAGAGGACCACCAAGAACTCAGCATTGGGAATGACGGCCATATAAATACCCATAATCCTCTCCCTCTTGATGAGAAAACCAATCACAGTCCTGGCTCTGTTCCAGTGAGACAAGAAGATTCAGGAGATAAGGATATGGCGCCAATGCCCGGAAACTCGATCCACCGGTCGTCTTCTCGGCCGCAGCTGGACTTGAGTGGGGCCGCCATTCAAGGGAATTTCGAGGAGAGGGATCCAACCATCTTGTTGCCTAACCAGTCTGATGATATTTCTCATTTGGCCTTGGATATTGGGGGTAATGCAATCTTGCCATTTTATTTTGAGTTTAAATAATTCTTGGTTTTTTTTTTTTTGAACATTATCTGTTTGTTTTAAGGATAATGATTTTCTCGATATATTCTTACTGTTTTGTATTGGTTGTACGGTAAAACCTTTATAAATTAATAGCATTGAGACCGTTAAAATTTATTAATTTAGCGAGAGATTATTAAATAATCGAGATACTAATTCAATACGTTGGTCCTAAGTCGGGACCGGCAAAAAAAATACTTTTAAAGCGAGTTAATAATTAATCGAGGTTTTACTGTACAATAAAACCTCAATAAATTAAAAGCACTGAGACCGCTCAAATTTATTGATTTAGTTAGATTATTAAAAAAATGTTGCTCCTAAGTCGACAAATATTATTTAAGCAAGGTTATTAATTGATCTAGTATTGCATTATTGAGGTTTTACTGTATGTTATTGGATATGGATTGATATTTTTCTGTATGCTTCTTTGTTATTAAACTCGGAGCATTTGCCTTGACAGGATCGTTAATTAAGCTCGTGTATTTCTCGAGACGCGAGAACCAAACGGCCAATGACGAGAGGAAAAAGATTATCAAGGCAAGGCTCGGTATCACTAATGTGAATCGAAGGAGCTACCCGATTCTTGGCGGGAGGCTGCATTTCGTCAAATTTGAAACGCATAAAATTAACGAGTGCTTGGATTTCATTTACTCCAAACAGCTTCATCACGGTGGCACGTTTTCTCACTTTCCTTTGTGTTGATTTAGTGGTTGCTACTTTTCGATGTGTAGTACTTTCTTACGAGTGATGTATGATCTGCAGGAATGGATTCACGGCATTGGCAAACTGAGGGCCCGGACACAGAGAATACCGTAATTAAGGTATTTTATTTTTTATTTTTTGTTGGATAAGTTTATGTTATCAGGAACGTTAATTTCACTTTTATGAGGAAAATTTCTTACGTGTAATGTAAAGCATTGAAGAGAAATGGGTCATCTATGCGTATTAACTTGGAGACGTTTTGTGTGAAGGCAACAGGTGGTGGGGCCCACAAATATGCTGATCTTTTCAAAGAAAGGCTCGGGATTAGTATAGAGAAAGAAGATGAAATGAATTGCCTAGTCGCTGGTGCAAATTTCCTGCTCAAGGTGTGTTTATTTTGTTATTTTTACGTTGGAAACTTATTGATGTGGCCTGAGTTGCAATTTCAAAATTCTTTAATTTTCTTTCATTGAGGTACTTTTAATTTATATATCTCATTTGCCATATATTGTGCTTTTTTTGCAGGCTATTCGACATGAAGCTTTTACACACATGGAGGGTCACAAAGAGTTTGTGCAGATTGATTCCAATGACTTGTTTCCATATCTTCTTGTCAATATAGGATCTGGTGTCAGTATAATCAAGGTTATCTTACTTTACCCTTACCTTTTATTTTTGTTAATTAATTAATTAAAAGAAGCCTTTGAGATTACTAAATTTACGATAAAGCCGAGTTTACTGTGTTACAGGTTGATGGAGATGGAGTTTTTCAGCGTGTTAGTGGAACAAATGTCGGTGGGGGCACATATTGGGGTCTTGGGAAGCTGTTGACCAAGTGCAAAAGGTTGTCTTTGATCTGATGGTTGACTTGTCTGTTCCGAAACTCATTTTTTGCAGCTAAATGGTTTTATTTATTTTTTTAACTTTTGTCATTAGTTTTGATGAACTGTTGGAGCTGAGCCAACGGGGTGATAATAGAACCATTGACATGCTTGTTGGGGATATTTATGGTGGAATGGATTATTCCAAGGTATGTCTTTTTACACAAACAAAATCATTTTTTTTTTAATTTTTTTTTGGAAATGAAAATTGCACTACACTAGAAATAAATATTGGGTTTTTTTTGAATAGAAATTGCTTAAAACAAATATGTTTCCTCTTTTGGTAGCTTCCCTATTTTTCCATAATTTGTTTATTCTATTATTTACTTTGGAACAATATTAATAATTGTTGCAGATCGGACTCTCTGCATCGACTATTGCTTCTAGTTTTGGGAAGGCTATATCAGAAAATAAAGAGCTTGAAGATTACGCTCCTGAAGATATATCCCTGTCCCTCTTAAGAATGATCTCCTATAATATCGGCCAGGCAAGTTAGGTTGCCAAATATGCGATGTCATATTAATAAACTATTTAATATAGTATTACTGCGTTTTAAATTACCATCATTATTTCCTCGCTTATATCCTTATCTCATAATTGTCTATTGTGGTTCAAGTTATTTTTTATATGATTTCTAGTATTTTGCAGATATCTTACTTAAACGCATTGCGATTTGGACTAAAGCGTATATTCTTCGGAGGATTTTTCATCAGAGGCCATGCGTACACTATGGACACCATCTCATTTGCTGTCCACTTCTGGTAATTCTGAAAATAGTTTTTTTGTTTTGTTTTTTAATTAGTACTAGTATACTTATTTGCGACCCCATTTTCTGTTGCCACTTCTTTAGGTCAAAGGGACAAGCGCAAGCAATGTTTCTGAGACATGAAGGGTTTCTAGGAGCTATAGGTGCATTTATGAGCTACGAAAAACACGGGCTCGATGATCTAATGGTTCATCAGTTTGTCGAAAGGTTCCCGATGGGCGCTCCATATATCGGAGGCAACGTCCACGGCCCACCTCTAGGAGATCTAAACGAAAAGGTAGTTTTGTTTATTGTGTTTTTAAGTTTTAAACTCTGGTCTCCTTCATATATACATTACCCATATTATATCTGATTCATAATTACTTGGGATAATTGCAAAAACTACCCTTGATGTTTGGCCAAATTAGAAAAAAAAAAACAAACAAAAAAAAACAGCTAACTTTGAGGAGCTAATGTAAATTGCTAACGTCGTCAAATATTTTTTCAATTACACGGCTCATTTTTTTCTAGATATATCCTCAGATTTTCATCTTATATTTACATTTACATCCCTCAGTTTTTCTTAGTAATACAAATAGTAAAACGAAAAGTTGGAGCTACTTGTAATATTTTGAAAAGCTGAGGAATGCAATTGTGATATATTTGTTGAAATCAGCAAATTCTGTCAGTTCAACTAGCGGTTGGGGATAAATGCAAGCGGAATGAAATCTCAAGAATGGTTTTCAAAATTTTCGATTTTTATTTTTATTTTTTGAATTTGGTCAAACCTCAAGGGTAGTTTTTGTAATTATCCCTAATTACTCATCCGTATTTTTATGGTTGGTGATTCGGGTTACTGATTTCCTTCGACATCTTAGATCTGCTTCGTCTAGGTTTCTTTACATATCTTTCTCCATGGTGCATTTTCATGAATGAATCGAGTAGGATATTTTGAAAATTGACTAGTGGTGGGGCCCAAAAGGTGCTTTTGATACTTTTTGTTAATGCTAATGTCTTTTTGTTATATCTTCATGGCTAAAGGCAAAGAGTGAAAGTATGTGTCAGTACTTCAGAATATATTTATTACTGCTTTTTTTTCTTCTTAAAATCTTTTTGTCCCAGAATAGAAAGATTCCTCAGCCATAAGGCATATATACCCTCAGTATCGGTGTCATATTAGGTGCAGTAGCTCAAATTTGTCAACAAATCCTTATATAATCAGACGGCATTGATTTAGTTCTGTGTCTCTTAGAATAATTTAGTTACTCTTGTATTATTATTATTTTTTTTTATTTTTTTTACAATTATGTGATTGCAGATCTCTTGGATGGAGAAGTTTGTGCTGAAAGGAACTGAAATCACTGCTCCTGTCCCGATGTCTCCACCGGGGACCACTGGACTCGGAGGCTTTGAAGTTCCATCATCCAAAGGAGATATATTACGCCCCGACGCTAGCAAACTGAATGTCGGTGTTCTTCATCTCGTACCGAGTTTGGAGGTGTTTCCATTGTTAGCCGATCCGAAAACGTGAGTCTGGGTTTCATGAACTCCTTGAATTATACTGTGAGATTGCCGAAGTGTTTATTTTATTTTTTTTCCTTAATGACGAGATTGAAGGAAATTTGTAGCAGCATGTTGTGCAAAGAGATTGAGGAGATTAAATATGGTTATTCTTTTCAGACGTTCAAAGCTTATATATATCTTTTTTTATAAAATGTTATGTAATAAAATCACTTTATTTCTTTTTTTTTTTTGGAATAAACATTTTATTCCAAATTTAATTTATATTTTACTTACGTTATATTGGTTTAATTTAATTTTTGTTGTTTTATTTATATATATGATTTTGTAGGAAAAATATTACATATCTGCAAACATTTGTTTATGGACAATGATGTTTTTTTCCCCTTAACCTATGTTTTTATTTATTTATTTATTTGCAGATATGAGCCCAACACTATAGATCTCTCCGATCACGGCGAGCTAGAGTAAGTACAAATTTGGGTTGTGTGTTATTTGTAGGATGTTCTTATTGGTTGTATATTCAAGAAATTGGTCCCAATGTTATTTCCTTACAAGATTTTTTCCAAGTCATCAAATTCTTTAGCGTTTAATGTTCGTTTTTGATGTAGGTATTGGTTTACTGTCCTATCAGAACATATGTCAGACCTAGTAGATAAGGTACTTTGTAATATTTTACTATCTTAGTTCTAGACCGAGAGTCTTATTTTCATCAACTTTTTTCTTAAATGTCATTTATGTCGTAAGTTTCTATTTATGACTATGGGAGCTTGGTATAAACTCTGCAGGCTGTGGCTAGTGAAGGTGGTACAGATGATGCTAAGAGAAGAGGCGATGCGTTTGCTCGTGCATTCTCCGCTCACCTTGCGAGGTTCAAATACTTTGGTTTTTGACCTTTTATTGAAATTTGTAATGTAACTAAATTAGGTGAAAATGAAATATTTGAGTTTATATAATGAAGAAAAAGGATTACGTAGTCTCTTAAAATGCATGCACATCATAGGAATATATTTGATTTCATTGGACAAGCATCTCTTACTAAATTTTCTTTCGATAGATTGATGGAGGAGCCAGCGGCATATGGGAAGTTGGGGCTCGCTAACCTCTTGGAACTAAGAGAAGAATGCTTAAGGGAGTTTCACTTCCTTGATGTCTACCGAAGTATAAAACAAAGGTAAAACTTTACAAGTACTAACATCTATAAAACTGGAAATATCGTTTGGAAATTGTGTTTCGAAACATATTCAGTACATACTGTTATTTTATTTTTTATTTTACTATTTTTCGACTGGTTTTGGTTTTCTGTGATAGGGAAAATGAGGCCTCACTTGCGGTTCTACATGATCTATTGATGGAACTTGACCGTATGAATGAGGTGAGCTATCAATTATTAATAAGTTTATCAATTTTATTTTAATAGTTTTGTTTTTAATGACATGATATTTGATTTCATTTGTGTAATTGTCAAATCTGCAGAATTTGTATATTCTATATTTTCAACTGTTATTTGGTAATTGAATTAGATAAATATGGAGTGTTCTATTTCATATGGCTTGGTACAAGTCCACCGAGACAACTCATATTTATACTTAAGACAATTTCAGGTTTTACGACTATAATTTATTTGATCCAATTGCTTCATTCTCTAAGCTTAGGGTTTTGAATTTTATGGACTCTCATACAATATTATTTGGACCAAATCAAGTTTAATCACAACCATCTTGCCATGAACTAGTGAAAGCAAAAGGCTATGATTTTAAATTCTGGCCACTACATTTGGTATCATTTTTCTTCACTGCAGGAGACAAGATTGCTTACGTTGATCGAAGGTGTACTTGCCGCAAACATCTTTGACTGGGGGTCCCGCGCTTGTGTCGATCTCTACCATAAAGGGACAATTATCGAAATATACCGAATGAGTCGCAACAAGATGCAAAGGCCTTGGCGGGTGGGTGTGCGCACAACGTTGTATTATTATTATTATTATTATTATTGTTATTATTATTATTATTATTATTATTATTATTATTATTATTATTATTATTATTCATGCTAATGTCTTTCGGTTTTAATTTGGCTTTTTTATGTTTATGTGGTTATGCAAATTCAGGTGGATGATTTTCATCTTTTCAAAGAGAGAATGTTTGGGTCTGCAGAAAAGAAGCCTCGCCAGTACAAACGAGCACTGCTTTTTGTGGACAACTCGGGTGCTGATATTGTGTTAGGAATGCTTCCACTGGCAAGGGAACTTCTTCGACGAGGAACTGAAGTAGGTTTTTTTCGTTGGAATTACCAAAGTTACCCTTAAGGGTAGTTGCAAGAAAAAAGGATTTTTTTAAATTACAAAAACTACCCCTGATATTTGATTCTGTGTTAAACGTAAGTGGTATTTGTAATATTTTACAGAATCAAACCTCAAGGGTTTTTTTTTTGTAATTCAGAACCTCTGTTTGTTTTTTTTATTATTATTATTATTATTTATTTTTTTTATGTAGCTAAATTTCAGGTGGAGTTATTGTAATTCACCCTAAGTTTAATTCTGGGTTATCATTGTGGTTAATTACAAATAAATTACCTCAGTCACAGATTTTAGCCTAGTTACAAAAAGATCCAGTGACTGCTTGAAATTACAAATATACACTTGACATTTGTATTGATAAGAAAAATACCCAAAACTTACATTCTTTTCGTCTGCCGTGATTTTAATATTCAGGTTGTGCTGGTTGCCAATTCCCTTCCTGCCCTGAATGACGTTACTGCAATGGAGTTGCCTGATATCGTCGCTGAAGCTGCTAAGGTCTGTTTCGTCTTTTATGCACACGTACCTGAAAAAATAGCTACCCATCAATCAATTTTACCATTCTACCCATCCAGAAAGACGTGTCCTTTTCTGTTAATATTAATCTATTTAATAATATACTTAAATTGGTTAACTTGTTCCAGTTGTGTTGCCAAACAGAACTTTACCATTTTTTAGTAGGATTAAGTTTGACCTAATTATAACAACACCTAATTATCCTTCAAAATTACAAATACACCCTCCATGTATTACAAACACTTCCTTCAGGTTGAAACATGTCTAATAGAAACAAAAAACCAATGTCGTATCTGTAATTTTGAAAGACATTTGAGGTTTTCTTGTTATAAAATTGGACCTCAGGGGTATATTATAATATAATTAACTTCTTTCTTTTACAGCACTGCGACATTCTCAGAGGGGCAGCCGAAGCGGGGGGCCTACTTGTGGATGCAATGATTAACATCCAAGATAGTCCGAGAGAAAGGTCCGGTTCTGTGCCATTGATGGTCGTCGAAAACGGATGTGGAAGTCCGTGCATTGACTTGCGACAAGTCAGCTCGGAGTTGGCTGCTGCTGCCAAGGATGCTGATCTGGTATATACCCTTTTTTTTCTTTTTTTTTTAAGGATACAGGATTTTTACCGACCTTCCTTGCATGCTGTTTTCTATGTTGTTTTTTCACCTTTACTGTGTGTGTGTGTGTGTCGATGCAGGTTATCTTGGAAGGGATGGGACGAGCTCTACATACGAACTTCAACGCAAAGTTCAAATGTGATGCTCTAAAGGTAAGTTTCTCGAATTACAGAGTTATATTGGAATAGCACTCGGTAATCTCTAGCCCGGTCCAGTCCGATTTTGATTGGACCTTTCCTTTTTTCTATTTCCCATGGCCGGACTGGGCCATGGAAAATGATGGCCCAAAAGAGCTTGGCCCAGCCCGGCCCAAGTTCTCAATTAGCCCTGGCTGGGCTGGCCCGGCCCACCCGTTTTGCCAACCCTAATTTGAGAAAAAAACTTGCATTAGTTTGAGGGTTAATGTAGTTTTTGTTGTTCACCCTTTATTTATTTAATTAATTATTTTTTTGTATGAATGATTTAATGTACAGCTTGCGATGGTGAAGAATCAGCGTTTGGCGGCAAAACTAATTAACGGGAACATATACGACTGTGTTTGCCGATTTGAACCGGCTACTTGAATTACGACATTTCGTAACATTGTCCGATGAATTGAAAATCGAGCAATATGTTTTTAACGCTGTGCTCATCGTGCTCCCAACTGTGTAATGACATGAGTTGTTGGGTTGTATCTAACTGTGAAGAAATGAATAATTTGAGGTCTTTTTCAGGTTTTGTGTACATGGTGTATATTGATGTAATAATTAGCTTTCTAGAACTATTGTTGCTACTAGGAAGTTTAATTTTCGATTTAGAAAAAATAAGTTAAAAAAATGATGAGATTATTTCAGCTTTTTAAAAAAAATAAAATAAACTTAGCCTTGTTTGATTTTCTTATTGTTGAAATCATCGGAATATATACTTGTCTTGGGCATTGATATATAATGTTTGATTTAATCCCATGTTAATGTAATTGGTGTATACATTATATAAGTGAAATTAGAATTGAGATGAACCATTCAAGTGAAATTAGAATTGAGATTATAAAACTATATAGAAGAAGATAGATTTACTTGAACCTAAAATTGACTCGACAAATATTACAAACAGTAATTATATATGTCATTTAGAATTGAGATGATAAAACTATATAGAAGATAGATAGAACTAAATTGACTTACAAAGATTTACTTAAAAACGACAAAAGATTTACAAATTTGTAAGAAGAAATATAAATTGGCTTCACAATTTGTAATAAAAAATATTCGAAAATCTGGTTATTTTTATCTGTGCATATTTTATTTTATCGAAAATATGACTATTGTTATTTATGCATAGTTTTTCACGCCCTGTTGCATATTTTATCGCACCTTATTGAATTTTCTGCAACGGCGTTTCATTCATTCATGTCGTTTTCTGTAGTAAATTTTTCTGTACATATTCGTTCTGCCAGTTTTTTCACGTAGTTTTCTGTAAAATAAGTCAATAACTTTTTCATCGGTAATCAGCGCATAATAATATCTAATGCAAAAAATTTTACATGCAGTTGAGAAATTAAATGACTTGAAAGAACTTCATTTATACTGTGGTGTTGTTTGTTTGATCCCTTTGTTGAAGAATTCTAAAATGGTACACAATAAGTTTCTTATATTTTCTAAATATGGCTAAAAAAAACTCTAAAGAAGACTAGGAAGTCAAGAGAGAGTCGAGATATATTGCACACCGTATACGAGTTGAATTTGGAATTATGTATCTCAAACAAGATTACACAAAACATATATTTTTGCTTCCAATAACTCTTTTAAATATTAATAATCTACTTTAACTACAATTTTGTTTCTTCTTTAATTAGTCGATATACAACCATTCCTACATAGAGCCCCAATATTCGAAAAGAAATATTTAGAATAAAACTTTAAATTTTATAATATTATGTAACATAAACTAAAGATTGTTTAAAGGTTAATTATAAGCATTCAACAAATATAGTAGAATTAATAAATTGTCACAAGATCATTATTATTTCTGAAAATAATCTAATTAATAAAATAAGAAAGCTAATATTTTATAAATATTTTATCTTAATCCCAAAAAGGATAGGCTTATTATTATATATCAAACAATTTAAGAAATATATTCATTAATGTAATTAAAGTATTGCATTTTCTCACGTATATCTCTATAATTAATTAATTATTTATTTATTCTACTTGATTTATGTAAACGGTCTATATAAACGGATTAGTGTTATTTTAATTATAAATTCCCCACATATATTATTGTAAAATCCCTCTATCCTATATGTCTGTTTCTTTGTTAGTTTTCGTAAAAGAATTGGTACTTCGGTGTTATCGAACCTAATATCTACCTAATATAATATTTTTTAAATATAATTTTACCTAATTTAGTATTTTTATATTATTCCAATAAAATTATATATTTTTGGTATTCATTTTATTGTTTATTAATTTAATTTATATTATTTTATATTTCTCTTAATTTTAGAATTTTCTAATCTTTAATTTACTTAATTATTTTCTAGAATCTAATGGAAAATTTTTGTAGCTATGAATTTCTATTTATCTTTATAATATTATCAAATCTTTTGGTTTTTTAATTATTTTTCATATTTATCAAATAAGTATTTGTACTTTCATTATAAACTTTAATATTTTATTTATATTAACTTAAACAATAAATCAGTCTTATTTTACACTCAATTCTTCCAATTTTTGTCTGTTCGATTTATTATTTAAAAATATTTATGTTTTAATTTTCGAGTTTTGTAGATTTATTAGATAATTATTTAGATTAATTTATAGATTTTGTATTTTACTGTAAATCACTGCCTCGTTTTATATTTATACTTTATTTTTCAGATAGAAATTTTATTTTAATTTATTTCAGATTTATTTTATATATTATTTATACTTTCAGATTGTTTTATATTTTCTCTATTTTTGTAATTGATTTTTTTTATTTTATATTTTCCCCCTTTTTTCATTTTTAAGTTTATTTAATAATCTTCTCTAATTAATCACTTTTGTGGTCAGTGATTACATAAAGTATTGCTCTAAATTATATTTTCTTTCTTTATTTTCTTTTTTTTAATGATTATTCTTAATTATTTCTCAAATTGGAATGCAGGTGTAATTGCATCTCGTTAAGTGGGTTGTAGAATAACAATGCATAATGTAGAGAGGGATAATAATATACTAAAGCTAAAATGAAACTGCATGTATTATTTGAAATTGCAAGCACGGAGTATTTTCAAACGGTAACTCAATTAAATGACTCAAAAGATTAAAAAAGACGTACTAATATATTTTGCTTTCAATAACTATTTGTAAAAATCAATTTATATAAATAGATTAGTTTTATTTTCAAATAATTAAATAATAATATACATTAATTGTTTAATTTAAATCAAAGGTGGAACGATCAAACTGAAAATAAAATGAAAAACCTTGAATAGAAATATTAATAAATTGATATTATTTGATTTTAAAATAAAAATAGAACTAAAATCTGAGTATTTAATATTCGTCCGGACATCATTTATTCATATCACAATTGACAACATGATCTTTAGTTTAAGCATAACTACATTTGGTTTGTAATCATAATTTCCATGTTTGGGAATAATAAACATGTTTGGTTATATTTAGTTGGTTATTGTTTCTTAGATTTGAAGTTAAAAAATTCCACACTTTTATCGAGACAAATATACTGCCACTCCAAAATAAATAATAAAATTCATGCCACTCCAATATAAAAAACTCATTTAGTAAATTTAAAAACTTGCAAAATCTAATATTCATGAATTAAATTATTACATTTTTTAAAATAGATTTTACAGTCAATTAACTTACTTCTTATACTATTATTCTTTTTTTTTTTTTATCTCAAATTATTAAAAAGTGGTGGAATTATTTGAGCTCAATTTTTTTTTTTTTGACCTTAGCTTGTTTGATTTTCTTATTGTTGAAATCATCAGAGTATATACTTGTCTTTGAGCATTGATATATGTAAAGCATCTGAAGAACATTTTCCTTTTGGGGTGGGTCACATAAATTTTGTGGTCACGAATACATAAACACGTATTATAAATTATAGTATATATACTAAATTAAAATGAATATACTAAATTAATTTGAGCGACTTGATTTTGCCCAATGTTCTCCATCGTTTTTTTTAAGTCAAGTGTTCTGAGGGAGAGAAAATATTTTATCTAAAGATTATTCATAGTTTTTTCACAAATTGGAATGCATTTGGTTAAGTGTGGAGTGACAATACACAATGTAGAGAGTAATAATATACTAAATTGAAATTCCAATCGCATTACTTGTATAAAATTTTATTATGTGTTGATTTATATACATCGATGAAGTAGCTGTTGATTATTTAAGTTCCAGAAAATTTTGTCCATTATGCATAAAATATAAAGTTTTATTCTGTGTTGGTTTATATATTTCGATGAAGGAGCTTTTGAGTATTTAAGTTGGTCAAAAAAAAATTTCCATTAACATAAAATTTTATTGCGTGCTGATTTATATGCTTTAAGTTTGTCAGAAAATTTTGCAAAGTCTGTGCTGATTCATATGTTAGTTGAGTTATTAAGTTTATCAGAAAATTTTGTCCATTACTTACATAAAATTTATCGATGGAGCTGTTGAGTTTGTTAGAAAATTTTGACTATTTTAACATCGATGAAGGAGCTGTTGAGTATTTATCGATGGAGCTGTTGAGTTTGTTAGAAAATTTTGTCGTTTGTAATAAGTATTTTAACATCGATGAAGGAGCTGTTGAGTATTTAAGTTGGTCAGAAAATTTTGTCAATGCTTATTCATATGCTGTTGAGTTATTAAGTTTGTTTGTCCATTACTTGCATAAAATTTATCGATGAAGGAGTTGTTGAGTATTTAAGTTGGTCAGAGAATTTTGTCAATGATGATTCATATGCTGTTGAGTTATTAAGTTTGCCAGAAAAATTTGTCAATTACTTGCGTAAAATTTATCGATGAAGGAGCTGTTGAGTTTGTTAGAAAATTTTGTCGGGTGTAATAAGTATTTTTTTAGTTAATTCTCTTTTTATTTTTTATACCTTCCCTATATAAATAACAACTCCAACCATTTCAGCGTAATCGGCACATAAAATTTTCTACCTGAAAAACTTTTGTAAGATACCATGTGAATAACTTTTTTTATTACATTTTTACGTAGTTTTCTCTAAGATAAGACAATAACTTTTTCATCATATAATAAAATCTTATTCAACAATGGATTAAAAAATGATCTTCATTTATACAAGAAATGTGGTGGCTTGTTTGATTCCTTGGTTGAATAATTCTATAATTGTACAATAAGTTTCTTATATTTTCTAAATTTGTGTAAAAAAACTCTAAAGAAGTAGGAAGTCAAGAGAGTCATTGATATATTGCACACTGCATATACGTGTTGAATTTGGAATTATCTCAATATGGTGCGTCTTTACAAGATTATACAAAAATATACATTTGCTTTCAATAACTATTTTAAAAATTAATAATCTAATTAACTACAATTTTGTTTCTTCGTTAGTTAATCAATACCACCATTCCTACATAGAGCCCCAATATTCGAAAAGAAATATTTGAATAATACTTTAATAAATTTTATAATATTATTTAGCATAATCTAAAAGATTGTTTAAAGGTTTATTATAATCAAATATCGTATAATTAATAAAGTATCACGAGGTCATTTATTTCTGAAAAGAATCTAATTAATAAAATAAGAATGCTAATATTTTATAAATATATTCTTTTAATCCCAAAATGATAGGATTACAATTATATTAAATAATTTAAGAAAAATATTGATTAATGTAATTAAAGTATTGCATTTTTTAATGTAGATCTCTAAGATTAATTATTTATTTGTTTGTTTTCTACTTGATATCTTTAAAGGTCGGTCTATATAAACAAATTAGTGTTATTTTGAATAATTAAATAAGAATATACATGAAAATGAAATTGTAATTATATAGTAAATATAATAATAAGCCTATCATTTATAAACACCCCAATTAATAAATTGATATTATTTGATTAAAAGATAAAATAGAATTGAATTTTGAGTATTACTATTTGTCCGGATATCATTCCTTCGTATTTGAGTAATCATTTGATTATGCATAACTACATTTGGATTGCAACTATAATTTACTTAAATATATATTGACACCTCAAAATAGAAAACTCGTCGACAAATATACTACCACTCCAAAATAAAATATTCATCATTGAGTCGATAGTTGTGGAGTTAAGTATATTGTCACGGTGAGCTCATCAATTCTACTTTTAGTTTTTTTATTTTAGAAATAATTTACACTAATACAGTTATACAATATAAAATCAACTTTTAATAAAACAAATTATAATATTTATAATATAGTTTGAAAAAGAAAATTAACTAAATAAATACAAAATACGTATTTAAATTTAAAATATTTATCAAATAAGCTTAAATTTTAAAATTAAAAAAAGCCACGAAAATCATATATACACAATAAATAATATAAAATAAATCCAAAGATATTTTAAAAGTAAATTAAAATATTAAGAATTCTTTAATTCCTAAACAATTACGTATGAAATAAAATCTAAAAATATTATTACATAATAAAAAGTTAAGTACATTAAATAAATGTAAGAAATATATATTAATAACGAATATTTATTCAGAAGTTTAGATATAGAAAATCACGAAGGTAGTAATAGTGTAAATAATATAAAATAAATCTTAGTTGTCATTATATAGAAATATAATAATAAATAATTAAGTCTTACATAATGATTTACTAAGTCCAAAAAAAAACCTTAAAATGTTATTAAAAATAAATAGAAAGATTATGAATTTATTTAAATTAATATGAAATATATATTTTAATTCTAAACAATTTTTAATAATGAAAGAAATAATAAAAAATTTATAATGTAATATAAATTCGAAGATATTTTGAAATAAGAAAATATAATAAAACTATAAAAAGTTCTGAATACTCATTTTTTTTTAAGTTGAAATAAATAGAACTAGAAGTATTATAAAAAAATATAATAAAATTTCAATAATTATAAAGTAAATGAAATAAATATATAAAAGTTAATAAAGTAAATTAAATAAATATATAAAAGTTAACTCTAAATAATTGTTTGTCCATTCAAAGTTTAAAATTAACAAAGATCATAAATGCTATAAAATAATAAAATAAATCTTAAAATATTTTGAAATAAGATAATAATATATTTAACTAAAGTTAAATTTTGAATAATTATCTCCTAAATCTGGGAAATAGAAAATATATGACTATGAAATGAACAAAGAAATGACTCGTAGTATTACATAATTAATGAGACGTTTTGTAATTTATTTCATTATGATTAATATTTTGGAATCAGCTCCATGACTAACTTAGGATAGTAAAATTAAATTAACAATTTTATAAATATAAATGTAAAATTAAAAGTAATAAGTCATGTGTGAATTTCTTACGTTAAAGATTTAAAATTATAGTATTTAGTCATAAATTATCAATATACACATGTTCATAAATAATTGAATAGTTATAAAATTAAAATTATTTATTGAATTCTTTATACAAAATTGTATAATAAATTTTCTTGTTTTGTCCACGTATAATTTTGATTTCAAATTTTAATCAAATAATTGTATAAAACTGTATACCTTTTTCTTATGTTCTAATTTACTATAAAAATTATATTATATTTTATTTTTTGGAAAAATTGAAAGAGAAAATGATTTTTTTTTTTAAAAATAGGGTCATGGTCAAGTTTGTGACCGTTTTGGGTCAAATGCCGGATCATTCGAGTATTAGCCGATTCACGTATACACCAATCGAAAAATACGACTCTGTTGAATTTGTTCTCAAACCATCAGGTTTTGTCCAAAAATAAGATTATGAAAAGAAAAAAAAAAAAGATAATTTT
>BMAC01000277.1:440419-457775 GCA_014905375.1 Phtheirospermum japonicum | reverse complement strand
AAAAAAAAAAAAAGAAAAAAGAAAAAGAAAAAACTAATTTAGTAAGTCGGGACAAATATATAGCTACCCCAAAATCAAAAACAGCTTATCAATTATATTTTCAGTTTTTTTATTATGGAAAAGGAAAATATATATATATACATACACGGTGCATCACTGATTTACAATAAAACTAAATCTCAAAATATTTTTAAATTGTATTTTAATACAATTTTGCCCCCCTAAATCACATAAGGAATATCGAATATAAATCAAATGTCATCGATCAAACTGAAAATAAAAAATCTTGAATATAAATATTAATAAATTGATTTTGATTTTAATATAAACTACAATTAAAATCTGAGTATTTAATATTCGTTGGACATCATTCACTCATATCACAAGAACATAACCATTTGTTTAGGTCCAAAATCACATGGTAATGTAGAATTTTACTTTTTATTGAAAATAAATTACAAATTATTAGTTTTCATATGAAAAATATGAGTAATCATCTAATTTTATTATGCAGAATATTTTTTTTTTCTTTACATAGATTTTAACGATAATAACAAAAAAACAAAAAAAAAAATTGAAAGAATATGATTTTTCTTTACATAGATTTTAACGATCAAAAACAAAAAACTTTCAAAACTTAAACAGCTGCCAGACAACAACCGTGATGCAGGTCGGGCATCTTTGACCAGGATAATAACAAAAAAAACAAAAAAAAAAATTAAAAGAATATGATTTTTCTTTACATAGATTTTAACGATAAAAAAAACTTTCAAAACTTAAATAGCTGGCAGACAACAACCGTGACGCAGGTCCGGCATCTTTGACCAGGAGTAAATTATGTGTTTATATATTAAATTATTAAAAATTTTGAAATAGATTTGATAAACAATTAACTACTTAACTTATTTCTTATACTATTATTTCTTTTACATCAAAATATTATAAAAATGTCATCTCTATTTATACTAATTTACCTATTTCTCTAGGCTCTAACCGTTTAATACATTTTTAATCTATTGACTATAATTCTTTTCCTTTCCTTTTCTTTTTTTTTTCTTGTCCTTTTATTTTTTTAAATTGTATTTTAATACAATTTTGCCCCTTCAATCACATAAGGAATATCGAATATAAATCAAATGTCATCGATCAAACTGAAAATAAAATAAAAAAATCTTGAATAGAAATATTAATAAATTGATTTTGATTTTAATATAAACTACAATTAAAATCCGAGTATTTAATATTCGTCGGGACATCATTCACTCGTATCACAGGAACATAACCATTTGTTTAAGTACAAAATCACATGGTGATGTAGAATTTTGCTTTTTATTGAAAATAAATTACAAATTATTAGTTTTCATGTGAAAAATAGGAGTAATCATCCAATTTTATTATGCAATTTTAAAGAATATCATTTTTTTTTTACATAGATTTTAACGATAATAAAAAAAAATAAAAATTTGAAAGAATATGATTTTTTTCTTTATATATAGATTTTAACGATAAAAACAAAAAATATTCAAAACTTAAACAACTGTCAGACAACAACCCTGACGCAGGTCGGACATCTTTGAGCAGGAGTAAATTATGTGTTTATAATTTAAATTATTAAAATATTTGAAATAGATTTGATAGACAATTAACTACTTAACTTATTTCTTATACTATTTTTTTTTTTTTACATCAAAATATTATAAAAATGTCATCTCTATTTATACTAAGTTTCCTATTTCTCTAGGCTCTAACCGTTCAATGCATTTTTAATCTATTGACTATAATTCTTTTTCCTTTTCTTGTTTTTCTTTTTCTTTTTCTTCTTTATAAAAACAAGTACATCAACACATTTTCTAGAATAATTAGAAAATTAAAGAATGATATTTTGAAAACACAACTAAAATAGAGAGAGGCCGTGCTTTTGCCTTAAACTACTCTTTTTCACCTTTTAGTGGTCAGTTTCTTGAAAATGTACCTCTCACTTTCACCACCGTCACTCGTTTGCTTTTAGTTATTACCACATAAAAACTATAAATTTTTTCATTTTCTTCTCAGTCTATATTGGATCTCTTTTCTGTGCCGCAAGCCATTAATGTTGTCAGCAAATTGGTGATAATCAGGTTCTTGAATTTCTTCTTTCTCAATTTCTCTAATTCATTTTTCGTTCTTCATTTCTGTTGTTATGTTGTGAATAATTTTCGTTTTGGGGTTTTTCCCAATTTTGTTTCGAGTAACAGAATCTTTTTTTTTTTTTAATTATGTTTTTATTTTCTCTGCTAATTTCTTGGGAAATTTCGACTTTGAGTAGAAAAAACGAAGAAAATTGCTTGACATGTTTTTTTTTTCTTTGTTACAACAGCTTGGAAATTGACGTTTGATTAAATTGATGTGAAAAAAAGCTGTGATCTTTGTAGCACATTGTTGAAATGAGTAATAATTCAGAAACCCTAGAACAGGGTTTTGTGGAGTCAGGCTGAAAAAACCCTTGTAATAAAATCCTAAAAGAAATGGATTTTGTATCTCTATGTGATTTAAGTAATAAGTGTTCGACCAATGATGTTAATAACGGCCGTCCCGATGGTGCCGAGTTGGGTAATGTGAGCGTAAAAGAATCAATGGTCTGTGATGGCATTGTTGGAAATAATCACCCCGATCATAAGTTGTCAGTTTTAGCGAACGTCGATGAAGTAAACAGTAATGACTTGCCAAATGTAGAAGGGGGCTTGAAATTAAGCGGCAGTGTCGGGGTTCAGATTGGGAAGGTGGAGAAAAGTGATGATGTGTTGTTTCCGGTTTTAGCGAATGTGAATGAAGTAAACAGTAATGAGGTGCCGAATTTGGAAGGGGGCTTGAAATTAAGCGGCAATGTCGGGGTTCAAATTGGGAAGGTGGAGAAAAGTGATGACGCATCGTTTTCTCACGAGCCCGATTCACCGACAGATATAGAAGTTTCTGGAAATGGTATTAATCTGTTTGTGGAAGTTTTTGGTCCGTTGCATGGGATTTCTGAGGGCAATAGTAAAGAATGTTCGAATTTCAAGAAAGAAGGGGAACAACAATGCATGTTCGATGTGGGCAATTTGGTGTGGGTCAAAACTCGGACCCCACTCTGGTGGCCCGGGATGATTTACAATCCTTTGGACACCCCGAAGGACGAAACAAAGCCCGAGAAAAAGGGTACCTTCCTAGTGAAATACATTGGAAATACGGATTTCATTTGGTGCGATAATTCGGACTTAAAGCCTTTTATCGAGTATTTTGAACAGCTGTCACGGAAAAGCACTTCTAGAAGCTTCTACGGTGCAGTGGAGAGAGCTTTATTCGAGATTGGTCAGCGTGTGAAGTCGAAGATGACGTGTCCTTGCTTTTCGAAAGAAAATTCAAGTTTGGAAGAAAAGGGTAAAATCGACTTTGAGCCCGCGTTGTTTTTGGCGTGTGTCAAACAATTTGCTGGTTCTGCTTATGCGCCTAGTAAAATTGAGGTGACGGTGACAAAAAACCGTCTTTCCTCGTTTTACCGTTCGGTCGGTCACCTCGAGTTGCCTCTGCAGACGCTATGCGCTCATGACGGGTTGATATCAGAAGTCAACGAGGAAGGTTGTGATAATATTTTTTACGGTGGCCGTGAAAAATCAGCGAGGGCAAAAAAGAAGAGAAACCCAAGTGATTACGATGACCTAGCTTCGTCCGGGAAAGGGTCCGAGTCGCGGGATAGGAGAAAGAGTAAATTTTTATCGTACCCTTTTGTCGACGACGACGATAATGATAAAGATCAAGAAACCGAAGATATTAATAATGGAAAGAGTTCGAAGAAAAAGTGGTCGACGAAATTTTTGAAGGCTCGTCATGTAATAAGTAAAGCCGACGATATTAATGCCCCATCATCCGAATTGCTGGACGAGCTCCGTTTGGTAGCGAGCGAACAATTTTATCTCGGCGAAAGCAAGTTTCCAGATTCGTTGAAGCGATTTTACATTAGTTTCAGATCGCACGAGTTTCTTGATGCTGACGTGGCTGATAGGGAAGCTGGGCCCCAGCCGGCACCGAAAAAGTGTCTGAGCGAAACTAAACGGAAGAAGAAAGAATCTGAAAACCCGAGCGCAAATCTTGAATCTGTCAATGGTAAAAAAGCCTCGAAACAAGCGAAAGGGAAGAAAAAGGAGCAACAGGCGATGCCAGGTAATTTGGAGTTGGGTTTCGGGTCGAACGTTTATCTCGATAGTTCTCGCATGATTAGCTTCCTGCGGGCGAATTGTAAGCCGAACCCGGGCCTAATTCAACCCGTCCCGATTCCCGGGCTACCCGATTTGAATAAAAGCAACAACCCGATTCCAGCTGAACAAATTTCATCACCCGTTGCGGGGCCCACACAGAATGTCCAGCTGTTCGATGTCAGCGTCATCAATGACGCGAATCGGTGCCCGAATGGACAATTCACGATGACTCGGCAAGCGGGCCCCACCACCCCGGTGGTAATAAATATGGGGCACTCCTCGTTCACCACGCCCCCTCAGCAAGCGCCGCAGATGGAGGGTTTCTTCCCCAAGAACACCGGGCCCCCGACGCGGAAGATGGAGGAGATTAACGGCCAGTTTGCCCAGTTCATCCCGGATCTGAACGGGACCGTGCCGGATCCGAGCCCGACGCCCGACAGCCGGAAGCGGGGCAGCAAGGAGGCAGCACTAGATCCAGGTGGCAGCCTCAGCCTGCACTTCGCGCCGGGGTCCACCCTGCCGACGATGGAGGCGCTTGTCACCACATTCGCCCGGTACGGGCTGGTGAATCCGATGGGGATCCAACTCCTGAGCGAGTCGTCGATCCAGATCCCATACGATCGGACGGCCGACGCTCGGTTCGCACATCGGAGCCTCGAGAAGAAGAACCCGTTTGGTGAAGCCCTCGTCAGCTTCGACCTCCACTGCGTGGAGGAGAAGAAGAAGATAAAGAGGCAGCAGCCGGTTGTTGTTACCCCGGTTGAAGCGCCCAGGGCGCCAGCTAGGCGGGCCGAAAAGCCAGATGTCGCGTTCATGAAAAGGAACGTTGAGAAGATGAAGGAGACGTTGGAGAGGATGGGGGACAAGATCGAGCCGGAGATAAGGGCGAAGCTGGAGAGCGAGATCCGGGCTTTTCTCGGGAAGATTGGATCTATGCCGGGCTCGTCTTCGTCTCCGTCGTCGTGAGCGCCAGCTGTCGGCCGTCAACAGTTTGTTGGGGAGTTGATTTCTAATTTCATTTTTGTGTTTTTAGTTTTTTTGAACATGTGTTTTGGCTGCTTTTTCCTCCCTGGCATTAACTGTCTGAAAAAACCACATATCTTTTGGTAGTTAATTGGATTGAGATGGTTTGTTAGATATGTTTCTTGTTGTGAAAATTAGAATTATTGTTTGTTTATTTTAAGGATTGATTGCTTATTTTAGGGATTGTTTGCAAACTCTGAGAAAAAGTGCTTCTCAGTTTTTACGTTTTTTCTGGCTAGAAGCTGAGAAGAACTTGTTGGCAAACAATGCCTTACAGGCCTTGTAAGTTGCGCAACAACTCGTGTTATGGCCAGTTTTTGTTTCTGAATTTGGATTTGTGCTGTTAGGGCTTGAATTGGGGCGATTGGATATCTTCGGTTTCTTGGTAAAATATCTGGGAATCTCATATCCATTCTCTTTTCATTTTTTTTTCCTTTATAAATTCATGGATGTTTTTTTTTTTTTTTTTTTTGATAATTTATACACATATGAGTGCATATTCTAAAAAAAATAAATTGATGAGTGATGTCTCGGATCTTGACTCGGTCTTAGGCTTAGCACGTTGCTACATACGTTGCTACTCGTGTTCGTGGACACATTCATAATCTAATTCTTGTTTGGGGGATTCAGATTTTCTGTTTCAATTTTCTATTGCATTTCATATTCCATCATTTGTATGAATGGAATTTGTAATATACTTAGTTGTATACCCAACTTTTATTCTTAAGAGACAGTTTTCAGAAATTGTTTTATTTCCTGGTATGTTTCTAAGGCCACCAGTGATCCTCCAATTCATAGCCCTTTCTTATAAGTCGAAAGGGTTGGGCTGGGCCGGCTCGAGTCCAACGGGCCTACACTAGAGATGGTTTATGGCTCGAGTCCAACGGGCCTACCCGGTGTTTTATGGGCCTATAATGTATGAGTTTAGCTCGATCCTTTTCATGGGCCTATAATATATGAGTTTAGCCGATCCTTCTTTGAGAAGGCCGGGCTTCACTTTTTTTTTTTTTCTTATCCTAGTATTGGACTGCAAACAAATAATAGTATTTTTTTTCCCAGAGTGTAAGTGTGACATAAGGTGTAATGTTGAATTCAGCCCAATATCTATAAAAATATATACTACCTGTTTTGTTAAAGTGGCTACTAAAAATAGCATATAGGTATCATTTTATGGTCTGCTGAATAAAAGGTTGATTTTAATCACTTTAAGTGCCAAATATGTTTGAATAGGAAGCTTTGGTAAAGAACAGAACAGTTAATACTTTTCCACTTCCCTAAGCAGTGAGCACTGAGAATGATCACTAGTTAAAGAAACCAAGTACACAGCTAGTCAGTGACTCAGTGATACACTAAGTACGCCAAAAATATTCTTTTACATTATTAAAAATCTTATAAAGGTACAACATTATCTTCCTCGAACTCTCACCAAATCTAACTTGTATCTTTCAATTTCCTTCTTACCCATTTTTAAATAATAATTTTTTTTTGCATATTTTAATAAAAATAACGTCCCACCACCATATCACTAATATTGCCACACTCAACATGCAATAAAAATTTTAATTAAGAAAACATAAGCCATATATTAAAACAAAATAAAATTACAAGAGAAGAAAAAAAAAAGGATAAAACCCTCATTAGGATAAGCTAATCCACCCTAAACTCTCTCTCATTTTTTGGCAACATGATCATGCAAAACCTAAAAACAACACTATTGAAAAACATTACATTACATATATAGAAAACATAGTTAAACCCTAATTAATTTATTAAACTAATGGATTTGTAGCCGAAGGCCCGTATCCATTCATTAACCCGGTCCACGGCCCGAGCCCACCAAGATTATACCCGAATGAGTCCTTAATCCCAGCATCAGAATTACAATCATGCCACTCGAGTGACAAAATCTTGGCATTCGGCTTAACATCAACTTGATTATTAATCTGAATGTCCAAATGATGATTATTCTCATCATAGGGTAGCATCAACCTCTGGCAGCTCTCGAGGATATTACTAGCTCCGTTATCGAACCCATGCTCATAAGACGACAAACCAAACAACGGATGGTTATTAACATTAGAGCACATGCCTTGAAAATCATGGCTAGGGTTTTGCATACTCATATCATTTCCCATGAAACTAGCATGATCGTACTTGCTCCCCATGTACTCAACCGGGCTCGGGCCCATGCTCTCGAACAGGTAACCCGCGTTCGCGGGATTAAACAATCCCGGGCCGTGGATGGACGAGAACTGGAGCTGCTCCGGGAAAGCTAGCTGGAGGTCTGTCGGGCCGGGCCGGTTTCGGGTATGGTCGAGGGTCAGCGGGGAGGATAACGACGAGGAGGAGGGCGACGGGCGACGGTGGGGGTTAACTTGGTCCGGGCCCGCCGCGGCCGAGGGTTTCTTGGAGTTTGAGGAGACTTTCTTGTTTTTCCGGCAGCCGCCGCCGACGGGGATGTTACGGAGGGTCCCGCCTTTGGTCCAGTAGCGACGGCAGGTCTTGCAGAAGTATCTGGGCTGGGTGAGGCTGTAGTTGTTGTAGTAACAGAACTTGGTGTGCGTCGACTCGCATCGCGGGCATTTGAGGGCTTGCTCGTGTTGGGGCCTTAGCCGCCGTTCGATCAAGGGCCGGCTGCATGTGAGGATATCTTCGCAATCGCCGGTTGGGGTCGTGATCGGGGACGACGAGTCCATTAGGCCCGTGTTTTCCTCGGAAATCGGGCCCGGGCCCTAAATTTTTTTTTGTAATGGAAAAAAAATAATTCAATAACAATAACAATAATAATAATCATAATAAAATTAAATTGATAGACGTACTAGTATGGTTCAATGGATGTGTGATATGTTATGTTGGTTTCACATGTAATGTGTGGTGAGTGTGTGAAAAGGAAGGTTAATGAAAATGCAGTGGGAGTGTGAGGTTGAAATAAGGGGTTGGTTTGTCTATATGTGGAAAGATTATGGGAGGGAAATGAGAAATGGTACAAATTAATTGGCTACCTATCTAGGCTCGGATCGGATCTTTTATGTTTTGAATTCTATTTTATTTGTTGAATAATAAAACAGAAACGTTTGGTAATTTTATTTTATTTTTTTTGTTAAATGAATTAGGAGAGCCCACTTTGGGTTCGACTTTAAAAACATGCACTTTCAAATTTGGCTACTTTAGAAAGTCTTGGCTACTTTAAAATCGATTCACTGCGGCTAACATTTTGTAACTGTAGATATGCACTGTGTAGACTGCAAAAGTACATCCCTTTAGAACATTTTTAGTTACCATCATTAGAAAGCAAGAATCGCCATAAACACACCATAAGACATAAATACAAGTCAAAAATAGTAATGTTAATGTTAAATTATTTGATCCCTTGAAAATCAAGCACATGCAATGATGATAATTTGGATAGTTACCTAAAAAATCTACCATGAGGTTTTGTCAACTTACATTTAAATTATAAGTTTCATATTAAGTGTCATTTTAGATTCAAACATCATAATTAAGAAATTAAATATTAGGTTTTGTCAAATTACTTTTAAATCATTAATGTTAATTGAAAATAAGAGATATTTCAGGATTTGTATAGATTTTGGAAAAATTAGTGAAATATAGCTAAAACAACAAGGTAAAATGTCATTTAATTTAAAACGGATGGAGTAAAAAAAACAAAATGTCAAGTGCATATTTGTGATTTTAAAATATGACTAGATTTTTTATTTATTTTTGAATAATTGATACTTAAACCTATACACTTAAAATGACACTAAAAAATTTTAAAAAAAATGCATGGCATAGGCATTATGCATGCATTCACCATTATTGTAGATATATTATTACCTGCAACCAGTCTGAGGAGTCCATGCAAACTTGGAGTGAAGAAATGCCCATCTTTCTTGATCTTCAATTAATTATAAATCAATTAATCTCTTGGGAAAAATATCAAGAATTAATCGAAAACCCTTTTTTTTTTCTTGATTTTCCCACTCACTACCTTGAAATGACACTAACTAATTATTAGAAAGATGACTAAAAATAAGTTTGATTTTATGTTATTGGGAGTGAAAGAGAAGAGGAGATTGAATGGGTTTAGCAAATGCGAAGGTGGGGATGGATTGTGAATAAGAAGGAAGAAAAAGTTGGCTGTGGTGGGACTCACTCACACTCACTGCACCACACAGTGCCTGGGCTATATTGTAATTTTACTATGAAATAGCTAGCACAATTTATCTTTTAGTTTTTGTAGATAAAATTGTGAATAATCTTACTCACATTTTATTTATTTTGTCCACCAATTACTCATGCATTAAAACAAAAATTATCTAATCAATCACTAATTGTTATTGCCCACACTAATTTCACTATTTACATTAGTTTTATTATTTTCTAATTACTTGTACAAACCAATTCATAGTTTTGCTATCTATATGTCAAGACAAATTAGTATTGAATTAATATATTTATCATTAAAATATTAAAATTTGCAGTTCTAATTTTATTTATCATTGAAAAAAATAGTATCTCAAAAATATTAATAGAAATTACATATAAAAAACTTTTTAATGATATTTAAAAAAAAAACTCATCTCCACATTTGAAATTTTAACTCTTTTCATTGTACATAAATTAAGAATGAAATTACGAATCGGACCCCGGTGCAATAGTCCCCCACTAACATCCCCCGTCGGTTAACGGGCCCACAAAGAAGCCAAAAGGGGGCAGTATGGCCCACGCAGGAGGATCATCAACGGCTGAGATTCAGTGTGGAAACATAGGAGAGGAGAATCTAGGGCGCAGATGGGGCGTCAGGAAATACGGCTTCGATAGAAGTCTATGTCTGACGTGACATACGAGAATTTATCGGTCCAAGATAAATTAAGAGAGAGAGAGAGAGAACTCTATAAAAACCGAAAGCGCACTCCAATGCCGGGCGGGCCCATTTGGTGGGTCCCACTCGCACTCCCTTCGCAAGCAAAGGATAAATTCCCCTTCTCTGTCACGTGTCCCATTCTCCACATTTTTTGGCCTTATTGTAATAGTATATGAACTAAAGCTGAAATTAGTATTTGAAATGAAATGTAAGGAGATTGATTTTGTAAGTGAGATTATTTTTTGTCCTTTTATCTTCTTTTTTTAATTTTATTAAAAATGAGTTATTGATTAAATTGTGAAGATCACATTTATAGTATTTTTAAAGTGAATATTTATACTTTTTATGTAAATTCTCATATTCAAATGCTTATATTGAGTTAAGTGCTCTCTTAAATGAACGTTTTCACGAATAATTAAGCTGTCGGATTGTTGGTTTCAGATCGTAGTAATAAAATTGAACTTAGAAGCAATTTTAGGCGGTTCGGTATTGAACACTAGTTCAAAAAAATCGGTGATACAAAATTGAAAATCAACGGTAGGCAAAATCCGTAATGGTACACACCGGAAACAAAACTAGTTTTTCCCAATTCGATTATGGTTTACTCACAACGGATTTTAGCTGATTGTGCTTATATAATTAAAGGGTAATTTTGTTATTTTTCTCACTTAATTCACAATTAATATAAAATGTTGATTATAATAGTTCTTATTTTGCTTGCATTTTTGCTTCACATATCTGTACATAGTACAGGTATTTAATGTCAAGTGTTCCTTTTGGTACCAAATTAAACACTAACACGTAACATAAATAAATCCAGTATATATGCACTGGACTTATTTGAATGAAGTTAATTTAATAATTCAAAATAATTTATTCACTAATAAAAGTTGGATGGACCCAAATTGAATTTAATATAATTTGAAGGGTAAGTGTTGAAAAGGTAGAAGCATTGGTTTGATTTGAAATGCAAAATTATGAGGATGAATTATATTTGCTTGTTCACATTGCTTTCGCGTTAAGTTCGTTCATCATGTTGGATGCCCAAAAGTGTTACATAGATTGAAAGAACAATTTGGCTTGCGTTTTGTCGTGATTATGGTACAAATAAGATCGTTACATGTAAGATAATTATATTTTTAAAATAAATATTATGCATTTAAAATAAAAAAAGAATTATACTTTTCATAATTATTTAAATTTCTTAAAAAGTGAACTACTGAGAGCATTACCTAGAAAAAATTATCATTGATATTAATTAGGGTAAAAAATATCCTCAAAAATTCGAGGGCATTATGGGCCACTCGGGAAATTCTGGGGGATTTTTTTCCCTCAGTCCCGACCCTAAAAATAGCAACGGGAAATTCTCGCTGCTTTCACTCTGCAAAACAAAACGTCGAGTCTTCCACCTCTAGTAGCCACGAGCCCGCCACTCCGTTGACGCCGCTCTTGTAACTACCGGTTATGCCTACGCCAACCACCAAGGTAACTTCTTTCCCTTTCTTTTTTTTTTCAATGCAAGTTGTTATGATTTTAGGGTTAGCTTTAGTGTTTATTTAGGGTTAATTCTAGGGTTTAATTTAAATTAGGGACTAACTAGGGTTAGTGTGAGGGTTTAATTTTTAATTAGAATATTGAGATTTGTTATATAATTCGAGTGTAATTAGGGGTTTGGGATTTAATTATGTATTTAGGTATTAATCTAATGTTTAATTTGGTCATTAGTGTTTATTTAGTGTTTAATTTGTAATTAAAATTTAATTTAGGGTTTAGTTCGCAATTAGAGTTCGATTATTAACAATTGAATTAAAATAGAATTAATTCGATTAGTATTCATTTAGGATTTAATTATGCAATTAAAATTTAATATAGAGTTTAATTTATAATTATGATTTAAGGGTTTGATTTGCAATTAGGGCTCAATTATATAAGATTGAGTTAAACTAGGTCTAATTAGGCCGTTAGTGTTCATTAGGGATTAGTTATGCAATTGGGGTTTAATATAAAGTTTGATTTATAATTAAGATTTAATTTAGGGTTTAATTTATAATTATAATTTAATTTAGGACTTAATTTATAATTAGGGTTCAATTATATACAACTGAATTAAAATAAACCTAATTAGATTGTTAGTGTTCATTTAGGAATTAATTATTGAATTAAAATTTAATACATGGTTTAATTTATAATTATAGTTTAATTTACAATTATAATGTAATCTAAAGTTTAACTTGTAAATAGAGTTCAATTATATACAATTGAATTAAACTAGGGCTAATTAAGTCGTTAGTATTCATTTAGAAATTAATTATATAATTATTTTTTAAAATGTATGTTGTGGTGGTTTTGAAATATCGTGTCATGGATGCTGGGTTTAATATATAAGTTATGGTTTGTGAATAATATATACATGTTTTGATTGATTGGTGTTGTGATTGGTTGGGTAGATGTCAGTGATGACGTGGTGTACGGTGCCGACCGAGAGGTTTTGTCCATCTAATAATATAATTTAACTTAATTTTATTTTTACAAAATGATGGTGGTTTTGAATTTTTTTAAATGTGGGTGATGGTGGTTTTGAAATATCGTGGTGATTATTACGTGGATTTTGTGTTTAAAATATATGTCAAATACACACACACACACACACACACACACACACACATTTTGTGATTGCTGGGTAGACGCCGGTGATGACGTGGTGTACGGAGTCAACCAGGAGGTTTTGTCACTCCAATAACGGATTTTAATATTTTTTTCAAAATGATGGTGGTTTTGAAAAGTTTTAAAATGTGGGCGATGGTGGTTTTGAAATGTCATGATGATCAGTACGTGGATGTTGTGTTTAATATATATATTATGGTTTGTGACCAACATTTACATATTGTAATTGGTTGGGTGGAAGTGGTGTACAGCGCCGGCTAGGAGGTTTCGTCCCTCCAACAACTTTTTTTTTAAATGATGGTGGTTTTGAAAAGTATTAAAATGTGGGTGCTAGTGGCTTTGAAATGTCGTGGTGATTGGTACATGGATGTTGTGTTCAGTGTTCTAAAAATCGCTATGCGGCCGCTAGGCGCCAGACCAGCGCCTAGCGCCTAGTCGGAGCCTAGAATTCGAGAATAAATACCCTAATTTACAACATTACATCCAATATTTAATAGTTCAACATACTACCTGCTACACAATAAAGTATATGACAATTCAAAACTAAAAGTAATAATCACAAGTTCAAAACTATTGTTCAATTCAAAGTTCAAAACAATATAAATCCATAGCACACATTACAAAATCAAAATAACTAAATAAGGGCAAGAGTTCTCAGTCTGTTTCTGTTCTATTCTGTCCCAATTCTTGCCCGGTAACAATTGAATTGGCTTTAAAAAAAATTTAAAACCAAAACGACGTCGTCTTGGATAAAAAAAAATTAAAAAAAAATAAAAAATTGGACTGCCTGGCGCCTAGGCGCCGACTTGGGCGCGAGGGCGCCTAGGGTGCCTAGGCGGCGTCGAATTCCTCCGGCGATTTTTCTGCCCGATTTTCAAAAATCGTGGGCGGTTCGAGGGCGCCGAGCGCCTAGGCGGCGCCTAGGCCGATTTTTAGAACAATGGTTGTGTTTAATATATATGTTATGGTTTGTAAATAATATACACATGTTATGATTGGTTTAGTAGATATCGGTGATGATGTGGTCTACGGTGCCTGCCGAGAGGTTTCGTCCCTCCAATAATGGATTGTAATTTTTTTTTATCGACAACATTCTTTCTTATATACTCAAACACTATACATTAGACTTGTTTGAGATTTAGTATCAAATAGAGAGTTTGATACAAAATCCCGAACTGTCCACTTATTTGGACAATTTGAAAGTGTGATTGTAATGTGAATTATCTTATGTGTATATTTTTCGTTGATTATACAATTATGGTTTCAGTAACTCTGTTTTGTTTTCGGGTGCACTGCAATATATGTGAAATTAGAGAACTAAGGGGAGATGTTGTCGATAAAATTCATATATTAAGATGTTGTATTATTGAATTTAATGTTTTCGAATGGGATAGGGACTTTACCGATAATTTAATCATTGGCTACCCCCATACTGCCCATTTCTCAATAAATCAATACAACAACTGTGTAATTATAGGATGAGTTCCGATCGTAATTGTATGTAAAGACGAATTGTTAACGACTTCCTATCCTCACAATTCGTGGATGGGGTCGAGAGTTTTTACTAAATCTGTTCAAGCACATTACACACATAAAAATGGAGAGAGGTTTAATTGTCCTTGTATTCTTAATAAATATAGAAATCATATGTTTCTCGACATCAACATGATCAAGTATCAACTAGTTAGACACGGATTCAAATTGAATTACAATATATATTGATTTACCACAGAGACAAGTTGTACATACCCAGGTTTGAAATGAGACAAGTTGGGCTTGTGGGCAACGTGTAAAATCAATGCGAGATCAAATGTTGAGTTCATAGAGCCTCTACCAGAGTAATCATTTCAAGAGAAAGCTGCAGATACACGCAATCCAATACAATTTGATGATGTCAATTCCCAATTGCACGACCCCACTGACAATGACATGAATGAACTTTATGGAAGATGATAATACAAAAGAAGAGTTACTCACATCAGGATACAGATCAAGACACAGACGAAGATGAGTTTTGTGATAACTTTAATAGTGAATGTGTCAGTTCAGATGATTAGTTTAGCAGGAAGTCGTTGTGGTTGAAATGTGTGCAAATTGTTCATATTGTAAAACACTCTTATTTTAACTAATTGATTTTTATCTTTTAAAATAGTTATATATCAAAAGGCTCTTATTTCAGGTTGTTGATATATGCTTGTATTTTGTGAAATACTTGTATTATATTTATTTTTAACAAATGTCAAGGGGTCGTGGACACGGGTCCAGTCTAGGTCGATTATATCTGGAGTTAGCTAATCATTTAGCTGACTTTGATGATGATTATATGGGGATTGGTACTGATCATTCAGCGCCGATGCTAGATATAGCTGCGGCAACACCGGTCCGATGTGGGTACATCCCGACATCCCTCGAGCCCACCAAAGATGCGATACCTTATTTATGTCATCGGAAAGAAGTAAGTAAAATAATAATTGCAGGCTACATAGTAGGGAGGTCAGTCTGACCCACATCTTACGAGAGATCATGGAGGAACTCCATTTAGCTGGGTGGTGGTATAAGGTGGTTCCTGATCATATTCGTCGTGTGTGGTAGGAAATGTTTTAGGTAACTAATTATTCGTGTCCAGATTCATTAATCATTAATGTACTTTGAGAATCATATATAAATTAAATTATAATTATTTTGTTTTGTAAGGTCGTTGTTATTGGGATATGGAACTGTATAATAAAAGACAAGTGATGACGATATTATTTCACATGATGGGGGACTAGTATAGGAAGCGACATAACAAGTATAAACAGACTCTTGATCAGAATTGCCAGCCGCCAAGGATCGTTGACGAGGGCGTGTGGAGGTAAATAATTTTCTTATATCTATTTATTAAATTATAAATTTTTACTATTACAAATGGTTAAAGATTTAAATCTATTTATCATTACATCTCAACTAGCACATAGAGTGTAGAGTGGGATAAACCCGAGAACAAGAAGAGGTCTGACCAGTGTAGCGCCAACAAGCGGAGCGAGTCTAGTGGCCCGAATACTGGGATGTCGAAGCACACTGATTAATTATTCTTATGACATCGTAAGTAAATTTAGATCATAATATATTTGGTAATTTCATTTGGATACTGGAGGTGGAGATGGGTGAGACGGCCACTGCATACCAAGATTTTGTACGTACGCACCAGAAGGACGATGACATATGGGTCAATATGAGATCTAGTAATACTAATGTAAGTATATTTTATTGTCAAAAGGTTGTAACTTAACTTTTTTTGGTTTTTATGTAGAATTTACCAACGGCTTGTATTTCAAAAAGAATAGTAGCGACAACGTCTGGATTATGCACATGCTTCTTCATAAAATTTAGATAACGAGGTTGACCTTGACCTTATTTATCTCGAAGTCGTCGGGTCGAGTAGGAGCCGATATTACAACATCGGTTACTTTGAGAAGTTGGTCGCTTCTACGAAGGGTTTTAGAGGCAGTGGTTCTTCCTCCTCCCATCACGACATGACTTAGATGAGGGAGCTGTAGTCGTAATTCTAAAGGCAGAGGGAGGAGCTAGAGGCCACGAGACAAGCTCAGTAGACGATGGTACAGAGGTACAGTGAGTCTGAGATATTACATCCACTGCCTCTAAAACCCTTCGTAGAAGCGACCAACTTCTCAAAGTAACCGATGTTGTAATATCGGCTCCTACTCGACCCGACGACTTCGAGATAAATAAGGTCAAGGTCAACCTCGTTATCTAAATTTTATGAAGAAGCATGTGCATAATCCAGACGTTGTCGCTACTATTCTTTTTGAAATACAAGCCGTTGGTAAATTCTACATAAAAACCAAAAAAAGTTAAGTTACAACCTTTTGACAATAAAATATACTTACATTAGTATTACTAGATCTCATATTGACCCATATGTCATCGTCCTTCTGGTGCGTACGTACAAAATCTTGGTATGCAGTGGCCGTCTCACCCATCTCCACCTCCAGTATCCAAATGAAATTACCAAATATATTATGATCTAAATTTACTTACGATGTCATAAGAATAATTAATCAGTGTGCTTCGACATCCCAGTATTCGGGCCACTAGACTCGCTCCGCTTGTTGGCGCTACACTGGTCAGACCTCTTCTTGTTCTCGGGTTTATCCCACTCTACACTCTATGTGCTAGTTGAGATGTAATGATAAATAGATTTAAATCTTTAACCATTTGTAATAGTAAAAATTTATAATTTAATAAATAGATATAAGAAAATTATTTACCTCCACACGCCCTCGTCAACGATCCTTGGCGGCTGGCAATTCTGATCAAGAGTCCTGTTTATACTTGTTATGTCGCTTCCTATACTAGTCCCCCATCATGTGAAATAATATCGTCATCACTTGTCTTTTATTATACAGTTCCATATCCCCAATAACAACGACCTTACAAAACAAAATAATTATAATTTAATTTATATATGATTCTCAAAGTACATTAATGATTAATGAATCTGGACACGAATAATTAGTTACCTAAAACATTTCCTACCACACACGACGAATATGATCAGGAACCACCTTATACCACCACCCAGCTAAAT
>BMAC01000277.1:427191-440394 GCA_014905375.1 Phtheirospermum japonicum | reverse complement strand
TCTTAATATACAAGAAAATGAATTAACTAAATATTTAAATTTTATGAAATTTACAATAATTCAGTTTGTTTAACAAATTTGTCATAAATATCAAAAGTATATAAGAATATCTGATTGGAGGAGTCCTATGAATTACAAATCAAGCTAACAGGTCAGCCATCTGCTCATTCATCTACGCCTAAAATTCATGTTGCTCCTGTTGCACATGTTATAACTACGCTAATTGTACAAAAAAGTACAAATCACAGCTCTTCTTCCTCCTCCCAGCAGGATATGACTCACGTGAGGAAGCTCCGTGCATAGCTCTAGACGCGGAGAGGGGAGTTAGAGGCCACGAAACGAGCTCAACAAGTAATGGAAGATAGGTACAATTAGCGTAGTTATAACATGTGCAACAGGAGCAACATGAATTTTAGGCGTAGATGAATGAGCAGATGGCTGACCTGTTAGCTTGATTTGTAATTCATAGGACTCCTCCAATCAGATATTCTTATATACTTTTGATATTTATGACAAATTTGTTAAACAAACTGAATTATTGTAAATTTCATAAAATTTAAATATTTAGTTAATTCATTTTCTTGTATATTAAGATAATATTTTTTTAAAAAAATAAACCATAAGGAATACTGCCTTTAGAAAAGTCAAGGGTAATATCTTGATAATCACTACTTCATGCATGTTTTTAGTACTTTATGTGTTTAATGTAGAGTTCTATTGCGCATATATTTTGCCAAGATACTTGAGAATACTAGATAGGCTTTTTTTTTTTTTCTTTTTTTGAGAATATCAGATAAGCTTAATTTATGGTTATTGATATATCTTTTGATATTATTTTCTAAAACTTAGATTTACCAAAGATAGATTTATTCTCAAGTTAGGGTTAGTTTGTAATATATATATATATATATATAGGATTAGGTTCAAATAGATCCCACGTCAATATATGCGAACCTAGGGACCAATCCGGACCGTAGATCTTATAATATGTGTGGACCAGATTTTTTCTATTTTTTAAATTCATTAAATTACATATATGGAAAGAGGAGGGCTTTTATGTAACTTTACAAATCAGCTAATCAGAATAAAATCCCACCATCCCCGCATTAAACTCAATATTCCTATTCTTTTTAATTTTCCAATCATCCCAACCCTACAACCCGCCCCTTTTCTTCCCCGTCTCCTCTCCAATCGGCCGAAATTCTCCAACTCCTCAATTCAGAATCTGCCAAGTGCAGCAACGGCGAAATTGGCGTAGCACCGGCGGAGGCGGCGATGGCGACCCGTAGCGGCGGTGTGACGGCGATGCTCCAATTGGCAGGCAATTTCTCCGCCTTCTCCGAAAACCGATGGCGGCGATGGACTCTCGGGCAGGTGGCTCGGCTGGGCAATCCGGCGGGTGAGGCATCTCGTCTGGTTCTTCGTGGGGCCGCTCGGTGATTACCGTGGCGCTTGACCACGGTTGGAATGGATCTGTGGCCGGGCACGGCTGAGAAGGGTGGCGGGTCATGGTGGCGGCGTAGCGATGCTCGACTATGGAGGCGGCGGCTCAAGAGACTGGGAAACATGGTGGTGGCCTCGGCGGATGGCGGCGTTCGATTCTCCGGCTGGTTTTGCGTCTGGCGGCGGGTGTTGTGGCTGAGAGCTATGGCTGTTCGGGTTTGAGAAAGGCGACGACTTGGCCTGACTAGGCCGATGCTCTGGGCCCATACGGCCATGAAAGGCGTCTGGTTTGCGACGGCGGCGGGGTTTGGCTGCAGCTGGGCGATGGTGTTGATGGTTGTTGGCGAACGGCGGCATTGTCGGCTGAATTCTGAATGGGTAGGGTTTAATGAATGTAGGGCTGAATGAATGGGTAGGGTTGAATGTTGGGCCAAAAAGCAGTATTAGTGTAGTTCAAAAGCACTCTAACAATATTACAAAAGCACTCCAAGTATTGCACAGTGTAATTATATGCAATTTTAGAAAAAAGCAGTTTTAGTGTAGTAAAAAAGCGCTGCCATAATATGAAAAAAGCACCCCTGAAATTGTCAAATTTGTAGCACTGCCAACATATAAAAAAAGCATTGCTACTTATATTATAAAAGCACTAATTATAAGTGAAAAAAACATTGCTACTTAATTATACATAAATTTTATTTAAAATTGTTTGTTGAAGATTTGAGTTTTTTGAAATTTTTGAATTTTTCCGTAATTGTAGATGAATTTTGTGATGCTTTTTGTATAAAGCCGTAGTGGCTTTTTTTTTTTTTTTATCCGTAGTGCTTTCTAAAGAGCAATTCAGCGCTCTTTATGAATGTTGTTATATGTCGAAAATACCCTTTTTATTAATTTAATGCAATATTTACCATAAATACACTGCTGACGTGTCATGTTCTCAACCATCTAGATTATTCAATCTAGTGGTCAAGATGAGTCCCTAGGTTCACATATAATGACATGGTTCCATTTGAACCCACCCCTATATATATATATATATATATATATATATATATATATAGGATTAGGTTCAAATGAGAACCATGTTATTATATGTGAATCTAGGATCTATTATGGGCCTTAGATCTAATTAAATGGATGGATCAGATTTTTTGTTTATTTATTTATTTAATTAAAAGTATTAGGATTGTCTAATAAAAGCACTACTGGTGTATATAACTGAAAATATTAATAAAGCACTGTGATTGTATAATAAAAGCACTGCTGCTATATAATAAAAGCACTACTTCGCAGGTTCGCATATAATGACATGGTTCTATTTGAACCCACCCATATATATATATATATATATATATATATATATATATATATATATCATTCATGATTGTTGAATAGAGGCAAGCCGAATATTTGTGTAATTCTTCATGGTACCAGAGCGTTTTCTTAAAAAATAAAAGAAAATCTCTACACCTTAAACCATGGTGGGCGGCGGCGAAACACCACCACCACCATCCTCAAAAATTGAGTCTAATTATCCTTTCTACCTTGGACCGCAAGATCGGCCAGGGATTTTATCACCTCCCAAAGGCTCAAATTTGACAATTTTAATGACTGGTCTCATGCGATTTACATAGCTCTGTCATCTAGGAGGAAATTCGGATTTCTAGATGGTACAATCACAAGTTTTATTCCTCCATGTACGAAGGATAATTGGGTAACAATTCACCGTATGCTTGTTTCCTAGCTTATGAACACCATTGACCCGGAGGTAAAGTCTATGCTCTCTAATTATGACAATGATAAAAAAATTATGGGATGATTTGCATGAAAGAATTTATCTTGTTAATGGTCCTCGTATTCAACAAATTAAGTCTGACATTAATCGATGTGAGCAATCCAAAACCATGCCGGTTACGGTTTATTTCAGCAAGCTTTCTGTTTTATGAGATGAACTTGATAAACATGAGCCTTTAATTAATTGTGAGTGTGGAAAGTGTACTTGTAATATAGGCAAGAAGCATGTTAATAGGTGTGAAGGGGATCGTCTACAACAGTTTTTGCTTGGCCTATACTCTGATCACTATGCTTCCTCCGATCCACGCTGCTATCTCAAGATCCTTTGCCTTCATTAAATAGGGCGTTTCAAACAATTGCTCAAGAAGAACGTGTTAAAGGGATTGCTCACATCAAAGAGGAGACACCCCCGACCCTCGGATTTACCATTTGTACTGGCGCAGGGAGGGGCCGTGGCGGGTTTGATAGTCCTGTTTGTGAAAAGTGCAAGAAGCCGGGCTACGAGACCTCTCGTTGTTGTCTGATAAAATCTGTAGCATTTGTAAAAGAAAAGGGTCATGAGGAGAGTCATTTTTATTAGATTCACGGGTTTCCAGAGGGGTGGACAGATGGCAGCAAAGGGGAAACCTTCGGCTGGGCGTGGTCGAGGTTCTGTGAGGGCCAATGCAACGTCAAGTAACAACCCTTCTTCGAGTGCGAATGATGCAATCACTCCTTCTCCTGGTCAATTATTCACAAGTGAACAATGGAAGTCACTTACCGGTTTGATGGGTAATGCCAAAATTGCTGAAAACTGATTGAACGGTAAGTCTGATGCTACCTCATGGATTATTAACACCAGAGCTACGCATCATGCTACAGGAGTAAAAAATCGGCCTCTTGACACAAAGAGTTTTGAATGTCCTGTAGGATTACCAAACGTTGAAACTGTGTTGGCTTCCTTAACTGGGGTTCTTTATGTTCTTAATTTGAGTTGTAATTTACTTTCCATTTCACAGCTCAATGATGAACTTAATTGTGTTGTCCAATTTAATTCTTATATGTGTGCTATACAGAACCACACGAAGGAGATGATTGGGATGGGAGCTAGGAGGGACGGATTGTACTATTTTAGCAAATCCGATTCGGTTCACCATGTGGGAGCTATTGAAGTAAGGTCTGACTTAGAGTTGTGGCATCGTCGTATGGGGCATCCTTCCGAGAAAGTAATTAAGTTGCTTCCTCATGCTAGTAGTAATAAAGATAGTCTAGATAAGGGGTGTGAAGTATGTATGCGTGCTAAACATCTTAGAGATAAATTTCTCTTGAGTGATAATAAAGCTTCTAAAATCTTTAAAAAAGTACATTGTGATTTGTGGGGTCCATATCGACATGTTTCGTTGTGTGGAGCTCGTTATTTTTTGACAATTGTTGATGACTATTCTAGAGCTATTTGGATTGATTTGTTGGTTGATAAAAGTGAGGTGTTTCGTATGTTCTTGGCATTTGTTGCTACGGTTGATAGACAATTTTGACAAACAATTAAAGTTGTGCAAAGTGACAACGGTACAGAGTTTAATTGTTTGCTTGATTATTTTACCGCAATTGGGATTGTTTTTCAAACCTCTTGTGTGGGTACACCACAACAAAATGGAAAGGTTGAGAGAAAACACAAACACATTTTGACGGTTGGTAGATCTTTGAGACTTCAAGCAAAATTGCCCCTTTTTTTTGGGGGGGGGGGGGGGGGGGGTTATTCTTGCTGCAACCCATTTAATTAATTGTACCCCCACTCCATTGCTACAAAACAAAACTCCATTTGAAATTCTTTTTAATAAACCACCTCTATTTGATGCAACTCGCACGTTTGGGTGTTTGTGTTTTGCTCATAATCAGAAAACAAATGGATACAAATTTGCTAGTAGGAGTCGAAAATATGTTTTTGTGTGATATCCATTTGGGAAGAAAGGATGGAGATTGTATGATCTCGATTCCAAGGTTTTCTTTGTTTCTCGAGATGTTAAATTTGTTGAGGATGTGTTTTCTTTTAGTTTTCCGGAAGACGTCAATATTGTGTCAAATGCACTAGAAGCTACTCACATCTGCAGACAATCTCTTACAGACAAACTCTACCCACCCAAAAGCAAAACAAACCACCCCCAAAGCTACTCACATCTGCAGAAATGGCTACAAGAAGGGAGAAGAGGCTTTGTTACAACTGTGATGAGAAGTTTGTAGTGGGACACAGGTGCAAGCATAGGGTGAACTATATGATGATGAATGAAGAAGAGGAATTGGCTTATTCCTACACAGACAACATTAGTAAGGAAGAAAAGAGTGAAGTGAATCCTGTTGAAGAAATACAAATGTCCCTAAATTCTATGCCAGGAGAGGGAGGCCCAACAACCATGAGGTTTGTGGGATATTGTGGTGACAGACAACTACATGTATTGCTGGATTCAAAAAGCACCTTAAGTTTCCTTAAGGAGACAACTGCCAGAGAACTAGGGTGTGATGTGGGACCCACTAAGCCTATCTTGGTTAAGGTAGCTAATGGACAGAAATTGTTGAGCTCCCAACAGGCTGAGGACTTTAAATGGAAAATGCAGAACTACACTTTTAAGTATCCCCTTAGACTTTTTCAACATGAAGGCTGTGATCTTATCCTAGGAGGGGATTGTCTTAAAGAGAACACCCCTATTAAGTTGTATTATCAAGCTATGTCAGTAACAGTGAGCATGGGAGGGAAGAGGATTAAGCTAAAAGCTCTCACTGATACAATTCACTGTCAATTTATTACAGAACACACCCTGTTTGAATTGATACATGATGAAGAACAAGTAGAAGAAATATATGTGTTGCACCCCACCAAGCATGACTACAAGGAAGACAAGGAACTGAGTGTACTACTGAAGAAATTTGAGGATGTTTTTGGAGAACCTAAAGGACTACCTCCTAGTAGAGGAGTGGAGCACCAAATCATTCTTAAACCTGACAGTGTGCCAAAACACCAGTATCCCTATAGAACCTCCCATAACCACAAGGATGAAATTGAAAGGATTGTTCAAGAGTTGTTGGAATCAGGCATGATACAGAACAGTAAAAGCCCTTTTGCTTCTCCAGTTCTGTTGGTGAAAAAGAAGGATGAAACTTGGAGGATGTGTGTGGATTACAGGTACTTGAATGAAATGACTGTTAAACATGATTACCCTATTCCAGTAATTGAAGAACTACTTGATGAACTCTCTGGTGCCAAGTATTTCTCAAAAATTGACCTAAGATCAGGCTACTTCCAGATTTTGATGAGCCCAGAACACAGATACCTCACTGCATTCAGTACCCACCATGGTCACTATGAGTTTTTAGTGATGCCCTTTGGGCTGTGTAATGCTCCTGCTACTTTTCAGTCCTTAATGAATCAAGTATTCAGAGGGTGTTTGAGGAAGTTTGCATTGATATTTTTTGATGATATTTTGGTTTACGGCAAGGAGTGGGAGTCACATTTAGGTCATTTGGAGGAAGTGTTAACTCTATTAAGGGATAACACCATGTTTGCTAAGAGGAGTAAGTGTCAGTTTGGTCAGACGCAAATTAGGTACTTAGGGCATATTATATCTGAAGAGGGGGTGTCTACTGATCCAAGCAAGGTAAAGTGCATGGTTAACTGGCCTAGGCCTACCACTGTAAAACAACTAAGGGGCTTCCTAGGGTTGACAGGTTATTATAGGAGGTTTGTGAAGGGATATGGTATCATCTGCAAACCACTCCCAACTTTGCTCAAGAAGAATCAGTTCAAATGGGGAGGTGAGGCAGAGGAGGCTTTCCAAGAACTGAAGAAGGCTATGATTTCTACTCCTGTTTTGACCCTACCTGACTATTCCCAACCATTTGTTTTGGAAACTGATGCTAGTGGACATGGGGTAGGTGCAGTCTTAATGCAAAAAGGCAAACCTATTGCCTACATGAGCAAGACACTCTGTCAGAAAAACCAGAGCTTATCTGTGTATGAAAGGGAATTCCTAGCTGTTCTAATGGCTATTCAAAGATGGAGGTATTACTTACAAGGGCACAAGTTTATTATCAGGACTGATCAACAGGCTTTAAAGCACTTGCTGGACCAGAGAGTGAGGTCACCCATGCAGCAGAGATGGATTACCAAACTCCTAGGGCTGGACTAGATACACTACAGAAGAGGGGTTGAGAACAGGACAGCAGATGCCTTGTCAAAGAGAGAGGAGGTTGAGAACAATCTTAATGCTATCACTCAGGTAATTCCAGAGTGGATGCAAGATGTAGTAGCTACCTATGCTAATGATCCTTACTGTACTAAGATCCTCACAGCTAAGAGTCTGAACCCTACTCTTTTTCCAGAATACACAAGCAATGGAGGAGTACTGAGGTACAAAGGCAGATTGGTGGTGGGACAGGATGACAAGGTCAGGATACAAATCTTATCAGCTATGCATGAGTCATCCTATGGTGGTCATTCTGGGGTAAATGGTACTTACAAGAGACTAAAGGGGATTTTCTATTGGCCTAAGATGCAGGGGGTGTTGCTAAAATGGTGCACTCATGTGATGTATGTATGAGAAACAAGCCAGATAATGTGGGGACCCTGGTCTATTACAACCTCTACCCATTCCTGACCAAGCATGGGCACATATTTCAATGGATTTTGTGAAGGGGTTACCTAAATCAGGAGGAAAGGATGTGATTCTGGTAGTAATTGACATATTTACTAAGTATGGCCACTTCATAGCACTCTCTCACCCCTACACATCACAGACCATAGCCAAATTATTTCTAGACACTATCTACAAACTGCGTGGCCTGCCAGTAAGCATCATAACAGACAAAGACAAGGTTTTCAAAAGCACATTTTGGAAGGACCTATTCAGAATGCTGGGGGTAAAACTCAATTTTTCATCAGCCTATCACCCTCAAACAGATGGGCAGACAGAGAGGCTGAATCAATGCCTAGAAAAATACCTGAGATGCATGACTAGTAGTGCCCCTAAGCAATGGATCAAGTGGATATCACTTGCAGAACACTGGTATAACACCAATTTTCACACTGGGTTAAAAATGGCCAATTTTCAGGCCCTGTATGGCTATGCACCACCACTCTTATCTACAGGACCCTATATGGATGCACAAAGTGGGGAGGCTAAGGACCTAATGCAACAAATACAAATCATGTTGAAACTAATCAGGGAAAATCTAATGCATGCACAAAACCGCATGAAGACTTATGCAGACAAGGCAAGAACAGACAGACAGATTGAGTTAGGGGATGAGGTGTACCTTAAGCTCCAACCTTACAAGCAGAATTCGTTGCAACTCCGAAAGAACTTGAAGCTAGCCTCCAAATACTACGGCCCATACACTGTAATACAAAAAATAGGGAAAGTAGCTTATAAGCTGCAATTACCAGAGGATTCTAAAATTCATCCCGTTTTTCATGTGTCCTTGCCGAAAAGAAAAATTAAAACAGATGCTTTACCTCTGGAGGAATTGCCGGAGGTCGAGTGGTTTTCCCATTGAGTAAAATCATAAACTCGGTCTTTCCAATGGAGAACTTCTTTCGAATCCCGAGCCCTACTGATGACTAGTCGGTCGTTTGATCTATCTTGCGGTCACACGGCTGGATTTAGCCTATTCGGTTCACATTTTTTCTCAGTTTATTCAAGAACCCAGCAGTGAGATGTTATGAGTGAGGGATCAGAGATGGTCGGAGATGCTGGAATTGGGGAAGTTGAGGACAAGTCCGGGCGAATTGAAGAGGAAGGGTTTGGAATTAATTTTTAGGCAAAAGAAACGGGTAAGGAAGGAGATAAGGCAAAAGAAGAAAAGCGGTTCGGGTCTACGGGTTAAAGGGTTTGGTACCGGTTAAGAGCCATGGTTTGTGGGCTGCTCTTACCGGGCTACTATTAAACTATTGGGCCAGAGTATAATAAATTGGTTATTGGACCCTTATCTTATTATCTCATTATATCTTGTTTTAATTAGGGCATCTTATGTAAATGGTCCCCCCCTATGGTTATAAATAGGGGAAGATATTTTATGGAATGCAAGCTAAGTATTACATAATTCCTACCTACCACATTCTTTCTTCCCTAAGCTCTCAATTTTCCCCCATTTCTTTCTACGAAATACAGCACCTAATTCTTCAAAATTACAACAAATTACAACAAATTAATACAAAATTCTAAAAAACAAATACAACACAACATGAGAATTGGGAAGCGGTTTTGCGTGTAGTTCGTTATTTGAAAGGCACACCAGGTCAGGGAATTTTGATGCATACAGATAGTGAGCTAATCTTACAGGTTGGTGTGATTCAGATTGGGTGGCTTGTTCACTTACTCATCGTTTGTTGATAGGTTGGCTGGTATTTCTTGGTCAATCTTCTGTTTCTAAGAAAATAAAGAAGCAACATACTGTGTCCCGATCTTCCGCGGAGGCCGAATATAGATCTATATCTACTATCACGCGTGAGTTGAAGTGGCTTAAAGGTTTGTTGTTGAGCTTAGGGGTCCAACACCCAAATGCGATATTATATTGTGATAGTGAGTCTGCATTACATATTGCAAAGAATCCTATTTTTTACGAACGGACGAAGCACATTGAAGTTGACTTTCACTTTGTCTGTGATGAAATTAATGAAGGTTTGATCTCTCCGTCACATGTTTTAACATATTCACAATTGGCGGATACTTTTACTAAGGCACTCGGAAAGTCACAGTTTGATTTTCTTCTTTCCAAGTTGGGCATTTTTGAACCTCATGCTCCAGCTTGAGGGGGGGGGGGGTATTGCAGATATATTTTGCCAAGATATTTGAGAATATTAGAAAGCTTAATTTATGGTTATTGATATATCTTTTGATATTATTTTCTAAAACTTAGATTTACCAAAAATAGATTTATTCTCAAGTTAGGGTTAGCTTATACTCTCTCTCTCTCTCTCTCTCTATCTCTCTCTCTCTCTCTCTCTCTCTCTCTCTCTATATATATATATATCATTCTTGATTGTTGAATGGAGGCAGGCAGAATATAGTTATTATGGTGTTCCTTGTTCTTTTCACTTTTAGGATGTATTTATGTAGGAACGTTGAAGAGGAGAGAAGTTGGGTGAATTTAGAGTGCAATGATAGTCATGTATACAAGAGCACGAGTCGAGGGGATGAAATGGGAAGTGAAAATGCACAAATGGAGTTAAAGTATCAAGAAATCAAGGAAAACATGCCTTGAGCGTGTTGTAAAACACGCTCATGTTTCATAGCGCGGAGAAAAGTTGAAAAAGAAGAGTACAAGAGAAAACATGGCCAGACCGTGTTTTAAAACACGACTTTATTTTTGTACAGCAGGACATTTCTGGATAACATGGTCAGGCCGTGTTTTTGCAATTCTGACCATGTTTTCGTTCTGCTAGCCACATTTCTGACCGAATAGTGCGTTTTTGTGGTTTTGGGTCCCATTTTTTTTTACGTTTTTTAATTCAATTTGCTTGTACTTTTTATCAATTTTCTCAACTTGATAATCTCGGTTTATTCAGTTAGGTTTATTCTTTACTTTTAATCAAATGAAGCGAAGTAGAGTAAGAACACGCACAAGTAAAAGGAGTTGCATAGAACCCTAGATATAGGACAACATAAATCCTCCGGATTAAGGTGAACCCTAATATGGAAATTCAATTGTTCGCATTGCTATCTTGGGGGTTTTAATTTGGAAGAGATTACTGTTAATCAGATAAAGGTTAGGATTAATTCACTCGAAACTCAAGATTTTAATTAAAATAGAGAATTTCTACGGTCTTTGAAAGCGTGAAATAATACGCATGTTTAGTAGTACTTAAGGGACTATGATGATTTATTTGAATACAATCATAAGGTGAATTTAGAGGGATTCTACATTCATATACATCCTTCTCATATATTCATTCTTCAAAAAACCTCTAGCTTTTCGTCTTGTTTAATCACTTATTTAGTTTATTTACATACTTTTAGTTAAGTAGATTGTTAAAATCCTTTTTATTCGATATATCAAAGACTGTTAGTACTAATAATCACAATCCTCATGGAACGATATCGGGTGCTCTAGAGCTATACATTAAACGACCGATGCACTTACCGAGACTCTTATAGAGTAGCTTTTTAGTCATCATATACCCTTTGAAAAAATTGAGGGCAATAATGCCCGCGAAAAAATCGAGGACGGTACTCCCCTTGATTTTTCCAAGGGGATATTATCGAGGGCAGTTTTCTCTCGATTTTTCAGAGGGTAATTTGATTCAAGTCTCGGGAGATTTACCGAAGAAATGACCCTTCGGTATTTTCCTCGAGATGTTTATCGAGGGAACATTCTTTCCTTGGTAAACTTAACGTGGAGGATCTTATCGAGGGGAAATTGCACATGGCATTTCCCTCGATAAATCCCTGAGGGCTTTTTATCATTCCTCAGGGATCTTTCCCACGAAAAAATGCTTTTTTTTCTAGTGATGGCTTTCGCTACAAAATTTACATTTCTCATGAGAAAAATATAACCGTCTTCATATGTGTCCGGGCGTGCCCCACCGATGTATTAGAAATGATACCTTGGGTCGAATATAAAGCTAAACAAATTGCTTCTGCCCCAAGGACCGAGGACTGTAACAGTGTTTGGTTCAATATTTTTTAAACATATCTCATATTATCTAAAATATTTAATCTTTATTATATATATATATATATATATATATATATATATTAATACAAAATTCTCATAACCTATGTGTCTGTTTCGCATGTTTCGTTCGACAAATAAAAACTTCTAGTGATTCACATGCTTATATGTGTCATATGAGCCTAACATCATTTTATTGAATTTATAAAGTAGGATTCATAATCATAATATTATACAAAAATTTTGTATCATAATAAAAAAAATTTAATAGCCTCACACACACAAAAAAAAGGTAGTTAAATTATTTATATTCTTCTTGGGTAATACTTAGTTTTCAATTTGATGGAAAATATTAAATCTAGCATACTGGTTAAATTAGGAAAGTTGATGCTTATCTGTATGTTATTAATTTTAGCATTGGGTAATTAAGTAAGATATTCAAGTTTTTGGAAAAAGTTTTTTCGTGTTACCATAAAATCTGTTGTAATTGATGTTAATAAATAAATAAAATAAACTTGAACATAAACTATTAATAAGTTTAATCTATTAATAAAATCTGTTGTAATTGTTGTAATTGATGTAATTAAAAACTATTAATAAGTTTAATCTATCTATCTATCTAAACACACACACACACACACACACATATAATGAATATTGTATGATTTTTTCTTGGTTTTCTTTTTTCTTTTTTTAGTTAGTGAGTTTTATTATTGGTGATATTTGGTCAGTCGAGAAAGTTGTGAATATGCAAGGATGATGATTTGGTGGTGTTATTTTAAATTCATATGTTGACGCTTTCGTGTTGTATAATGGTCATTCGTTTAAAGTATGGTTTAATGTTAGTAAGGGCGGGCAAAGGCCTAGGGTTGATGATTCAATTTGAATTATATATATATATATGCAAGGATGGTAAGAAAAAAATAACTTCAAAAAAAGGTTAAAAGTGTTTTACCAAAAGTGATGTTAGAACAGAGTGGTGGGTTTCAATTAAGTTTGATGTCGATGTGAGTGGATTGTGGATTGTTAATATATATGATATATATATATATATATATATATATATATATATATATATATATATATATATATATATATATATATATATATATATATATATATATTGCAGAATGGTATTGCTAAATTTGTTAGAGATGATTATGTTTTGCATCTAAGTGTTATTATAAATACGAGTTCCAAACTTGCACCACATTATTGAAGTTCAAAGTCAGGTTAGTTAGGGTTTTTGAACAATATGGATGCATGTTATGTGTATATGTAAAAGATCATGATTTTTTTTTATATGGATGCATAGTTTTTTTTTTTGTT
>BMAC01000277.1:397064-426973 GCA_014905375.1 Phtheirospermum japonicum | reverse complement strand
GTCATATGCGATAGATTTGCGAAGTTATATGTTGAATATGCATAGTTAATTATATGTGATGAATATTGTATGATTTTTTCTTGGTTTTCTTTTTTCTTTTTTTAGTTAGTGAGTTTTATTATTGGTGATATTTGGTCAGTCGAGAAAGTTGTGAATATGCAAGGATGATGATTTGGTGGTGTTATTTTAAATTCATATGTTGACGCTTTCGTGTTGTATAATGGTCATTCGTTTAAAGTATGGTTTAATGTTAGTAAGGGCGGGCAAAGGCCTAGGGTTGATGATTCAATTTGAATATATATATATATATGCAAGGATGGTAAGAAAAAAATAACTTCAAAAAAAGGTTAAAAGTGTTTTACCAAAAGTGATGTTAGAACAGAGTGGTGGGTTTCAATTAAGTTTGATGTCGATGTGAGTGGATTGTGGATTGTTAAATATATATATATATATATATATATATATATATATATATATACTATATCACACACAACACACACACACACACACACATATATATATATATATATATATATATATATATATATATATATATAGGGGTGGGTTCAAATGTTTTTTTTGTGTGTGTGTGTGTGTGTGTTTGTGATGAATATAACAATTAGATGCGATTCATATGGTTTATGATTTTTAGCAGTTATCTTTCTTGATAACGAATAGTGTTATGAATATGGTCATTTGTGTGTGACAATTTTTTTTTGTGTGCGATGAATATGTTTTATATGTGTATGTGATGAATTAGGCAGATTATCGAACAACTTATATGATCTTGGCCGCTGCTCCGAGATTTTGCCGTCGTTGCTTTCCAATTGAAAATATGGCAGTCGTAGTTTTTTAGGAAATCAAATGGAGAAGCATTAAGGAAGACATTTTTTTCAACTCTTGAGTGGCTAAAACACGCGCTACTACCTTTGTTACTTATAATTTGTACTATTTAGTTCGGATTAGATGACAGTGGCGATTCAGTGTTATTTATTGAGATAAGAATGTCGGCATATGGTATTATTTAAGCATTTAGTCAGTTGCTTGTTCAAATCATATTGAAATTTGAAAGTCTGATAGATATAACAAATTATTAAGTTATAAATAAATATAAAAAAAGATGCAAAAGGAAGTTGAAAAGGCATTTTAATTAATTCAGAGTTCATATGCATGATACTCAAAACATCCGGTTGCAGTAATAAGATACGTAATTCTCAGTATTTATACACAATAGCAATGATACCAAAATATTACATATAAAAACCAGCGACCTTCTTAGAAAAATATTCACGTCAACCTAACACATAAAAAGAAACCAAAGTAAATAAATCACTCGCTTTCATTCGCCCGCCTTTAGTTTCAGCTCCTCATTCTCTAGTTTATTTAATCATTGGCAGTAATCGAATTTACGAATTAGAAACATCGTTATATTCACCTTGTAAATTGATGAAAAATATTGTTCATTTTGGGGTATCAACATGAGTGTAATTTTTCAAATAAAACTCAAATATTGTGTGTGAAGATGACCATTGTGATATGGATATCAATGGGTGTGATGAAAAATCGGTTGTGCAATGTGTAAGTGTATAAAAATATTCTTTTTATGTGAATAATTTTTATGATGGACATCACAGTATTACGAGATGAATATCACAGCACTGTCCTAGATATATGCAAGGAAAATGAAAAACTTTTACATAAAAATGAGTATCCAATTATATCTATATGTGAATATGACTGCTATATGTGATGATAATAATTTAACAGTGTGATAATTTCGTTTTGAATAACAAAATATGTAAGGAACATTATTTCAATGTGTAAAAAATATGACAGTTGAGTTCCCGTGTATTGTAAATCCATCTAAACATATCAATATATATATATATATATATATAGGATTAGGTTCAAATGAGAACCATGTCATTATATATGAACCTAGGTCTATTATGAGCCTTAGATCAAATTAAATGGATGGATCAGATTTTTTGTGTATTTCCTTATTTGATTAAAAGTATTATGATTGTCTAATAAAAGCACTACTTGGTGTATATAATTGAAAATATTAATAAAACACTGTGATTGTATAATAAAAGCATTGCTGGTATATAATAAAAGCACTTGTTCGCAGGTTCGACCATGATTTTATTTAAACTTACCCCTATATATATATATATATATATATATATATATATATATATATATATATATATATATATTAATACAAATGCAATACAAGTGTACAAACTTGAGTAGGTTTCACAATTTAAACATGCACGTATATTTGAAATAGCTCGTAAGGCAAAGATTATTGTACCCTTTACCCGGAAAAAATACAAAATAAATAAATAAATATTAATGATAAAAAATTGCAGTTTCGGTTTCCATCTACTTTAATATGATACTTGTTTTATAGTCTATGGTTACTAGCTAGGACACTACTATTTGTTTCGTGTTTATTGATTTTCTTTTAATTCTAGACATCTCAAAAATAAAGTTCATTTCATAAAAAAAGTTATGTTAATTAAAAAAAAAAAAAAATAGCAATATGATAGCGCCAATTGTCAACCGTTACTTTTAAAAGTAATTAGTATAAAATACACACATTTATACTTATATATATTCTTGGTTCTCGTTTTAAACTTCGCGGTGAATCATTGATCCCAAAGTTTAAAAGTGGCTAAAAATACCAATTTAATCAACTAAAGATAAAGCCCCCTATATATATCACAAAAACTTGTGGGACAATGATAATTAATATTGTTAAATACATAAAAAAATATTAGTTATTAGTAAAAAAAAATAAAAAAATCAAGTGTTACTTTAAACAAGAACTATATTAAATATTTAAAATTATTGTATAATATTATTTCGTTGTCCATATATGTTGTATACTGTTTTTAGATTATGCTTGTGCATTGGATACTTGAAGCAATATATATTATTTAATCCATTTAATTTGAATAGATCATGATGCTACCTATACTCAGATTGCTGAAAAAGTAAAACATTTTGGTCCCTTTACTCCCTTATACACTGCCACTAGATTTCATCTGAAATCAAAGCTCTTCAATCAATATTTCTCCTAAACAAACAATCATTTCCATTTCCAACTCAATCATAGGACAATTATTATTATTTTTTGTTTTTGTTTTTTTATGAGCATAACATTGTTATATTTGGAATTTGTGAATTTTGACCCTAAACTAACTATAATAACTCCGTATTTTTTCTATTATCAAAACCCTTATATCAAAGTAAATAATCATGACGTGGGGCAATTTAAATAGTACAAATTCAAAATTTTGAAATAAAATAGATTCCTTATTCCTAATGTCGAAAGTAGATGAAACAAGGAGAAAAATATTGATCTTGACTACGAAGCTATAGAAATGATTCTTTTTTTTTTTCATTGATGTAAATAACAACACAATGAAAAGTTCAATTTTTATTTTCTTTTTTTTGATTTCTTTTCTTAAAAATTAAAAAAAGGAAATAACTTATGCTACCTTTCTTCTCGTGCAAGGTTGTCCTTGCATCCCAGGCAAGAAAAAGAGAGCATTTGCACCAACACCAAGAAGATATACAGTATATGTTAGTATAAGACATTGTCTTGTGGCCAAAATGGCTAAGGACCATTGATTTTGAGACACGGTCCCTCTATAGATGCTAAAGGGTTTTTATTTTTTATTTTATTTCTTTTTATTTTCTTGAAAACTTCTAAATGGTTTTATTGATTTGGCTTTGGTTACATGAAGAATTTGTATTTTATTTATATATTATGGTGTTAAATACCCGGAATTATTTTTTACTTTAAAATTATATTATATTTTATTTTCTATTCCATTAAGAGTATGACAATTAAATAATAATATCATATTATTTTGAAAGCATAATGTAACGTGTTTAATTTAACATAAAGTAACTTGGTGAGTAGTTTTCTAAAGACGTAGCTTTTAATGCAGGTTATTAAATACACCTAGAGATTTACGTGGAAAAAAAAAGTTATTTCGCCAAAAAAAATAAATAATAATAATAATCTCACAATATCCAAAACAAAGTTTTTGAAATCTTTCCCTCTTCTTTTTCTTTGATCGTAAACGAAAATTGAGGCTACGTTTTAGTTCGTTTACAAAAAGGTATTTCAAACTTTTTGGAGTTATTTAAATTACCTTTGTGAAGTGAATTTGGAAGAATGATATTTTAATTTTCTGATAATATCATATATTACATTAAAAAAATATATAAATATCTCTCTATGTAAGAATTATTATTCTAAATAAATATTTATACACATTTAAAAACCATTACCTATATATACCAAATCAATAAACTACAAATAAAAATTTAATGTGGCGCCCACTAACAATACACAACTTATTTAAAAAAAGAAAAATATTTCAATTTTTTTTAAACGTTACTACAACAAATTAAGGTCATTATAAATCGAACTTATTGAAAGCTGTGCAGTCAAACTGATTCAATGTTTAGGTAAGCATCATCCTAACGTAGGGCCCAACAGTCAAAAAACAACAAATCATTGTCCTAAAATCACAAATTTTAATCATCCTACAATGATGCAATCATATGATAAGATGAGATCTTTTTGAAGATTTTATTAATTGATTATTATTTAAATTAAGGACAGTGATTTATATGTTAATCTTAGTGTGAACACAACTATAATTAATTAATCGTAACTTATAGGGATTATAATTAGTAGTCCCTCTTTGCTTTTTCTTGCATGTGAACGCCGACGTGTAACACAATCTCATGAATGAATTGTTAAATACGTGATTTAGACTGATTTAATTAAGAGTGTAAAAAATCAATTTGATAATCAAGCAGATAATGATGGGGCTTTTTTTTTTTTTTCCTCTTTAGAAATCATTTTTTTTTGCCTCTTTTTTTTTTCCTTCATGTCAACTTAATTGTGATAAGATCACTTACATTACTTCAAAAGAAATTAGAAATGAAGAAAAATAATTTGTCTTAATATTCAAACGCTATAACAAAACTTAATTTAAATTATAGTGAACGTTCACAAATTAATGTTGATTTGACAATATCCAACTCTTCAATATCCATATCGTCTACAAATTTTATATACAAATTATAAATAGAAATTTTAGTCTTGGTCACTTTATATTTTGTATTTATATGACTCTGAATACAAATGTGCACGTAGATGATTGAAATATATAACATGTATTATTGTATATTTATATTACTAATTGTGCATTATCAGAGATATAAATGTGCATTTGTGCAATAAAATTGTTGAAAATTAGATTGGGAAAACATTTAACGCAAACATGCATAAATGTACTTCTAAATGTGAATTAACATGCGTCTAAATATGCAATGAATTTTTATTTTTATTTATTCGCCTTCGCAATAATCTCAATTAGAACTTTTAAGTGTACAAATTTATTGGGAAAATCGTATATTTATTGTTCCTTAGGTCGTAAGGAATAATATGATGTACTTAATTGGTGTATTTTAAAAATCTATTGATGCACAATTACAAAAATAGAGATGTATTTATCACCCAAACCAATTTATAATCCTTTGAATCTAAATTGATTTAAAGTGAATGAAATATGATACGCCCCTAGTTTAGCCCATTAATAAATATTATAGTATTTATTAATTAATAGAATTAGGGAAAATTAATGCTCTCAGTGAAAATTGATACTACCCGACAAATAATCCCTTTTGCAATCAGGACGAACTCCAAATCCTATTCGAGTCAGTAAAACTCTTAAAAGAATAGTAAGAAACTCATAATTTCTTATGTTGAGTTTGAATTGCAAATATGTGGAAATAAATGTACATTTGAATAATTTATTATTTTATTATTATCAACCAGTTTTCGTCGGCACATAAACATTATGGCGCCCTAATGAATGGATCTGTGCCGTACGTAAAACTACTATACTGAAGTGAAGTAATCTACTATTTATTATTATTATTTATTATTATATCTCCAAAAGTCACATTCATATTATGAGTAATAACATGATACTAAATATAAATACTACAGTGGTGTGAAGTGTGGAATGGAGACAGAGAGTTTGGGTTGTAAATACGCATGCGCAAGAGTTGAATTGTCCGTAGCGGCAAGTGCGGGCGACAAAATTGGGATAACGGACAATAAATTGACGAATCTAAGAGGGTCGGTCCACACACCAAATTAATTTGTATTCCACAAATTTTGTCGAATTTGGGGAAATTATTGCATGCGCACGTATGAATATTTAGATTTAAATTAATGAATTGAGGAAAATTAATTTTGTAATGAATAATTTGGATGGATAAACAATTAATTTATGAAGAATTAAACAAAATAATATTTACTCTGTTTCATTATGTAGATCGTTCAAAAGATAAGCACACTTATTAAGAAAGGTACTAAAATGATTGATTAACCCATAGTGATGATGACTCCACACTTCTCGTTAATTTCTCTCCCCTGCGATATATGTGCAGGGCAATCGTCGTTTCAGAAAAAGTATAAAGGGGAAACAACTAGAGTTACAGATAGGGGTATTTAAAGAAGTTAAACACTATTATCTCTAAAACGTCATTTAATTAGGAAAAAAGTTTAAGAGGACATAATGAAACAGATGGAGTATTATTTACGTTTTGAGTACATAAGTGTAGTATATTTAACTTTTCAAAACTAATTTTTTGTGAGTGAAAAATTAATTATGTAAGTGAGTCGTTTGATAGGAAATGTGTAAAAAAGTCTCACATTGAAAAGATATGGGTAATTTACTTTATAAGTGAAGTTTAAGTTATAATGAGCATGACTAAAGTTCATGCACTAGCTGTTGGTGCTTGCAACAATAGATTTAGACCTAAGTCTTGCCCTTGGCTTTAACTTTGGATCTCGTCAATTGACTTATGATTCTTTGGGTCTTTAGTGGGTTGTACGGTAGTTTTGTTTTTGCATTCTTCAAATGAGAATGAGTTCGACCTATTAAAATGCTCAATTCTTTTGTCTGGTCAAGTAAATATGGGCTCCACCCATTATATTCAACCCAATAAGTTTGTAACCTTTCAACTTCATCAGTATTTGAGTTGTCTCAAAGTTATGACGATGGAGGTAGTGGCTGTAGTGGGGAGTTAAACCCACTAATTATTGCAGCTCAACCCTTTTGAAATTCACAAACCCTATATGTTAATGTATATAAATAGATTTAAAAGTTATAGGTAGAACAGATACAGAATCAATTCATTCTGCATTTTTCTGCACTAAAAGTACCACACAATTCTCAAAGTTGCACTCAGTTTTCGATCCATTTTTAGTTCGTTACAGTTTTTAAGTTTGGCGAGCTACAATTTCAAAGACGTTAAGTTATTGTATCGTTAGAGACATTACGCATGTTCCCTCATCACTACACGGGACGTATTTATCTTGCGAAAAGAGATCTTTATCGCCTCGACTTGCTGGTCAATTTTATTCGGTTCAAGAAATTGTTATTATTTAGTTTCATTTTGTTTTTCAGTTTTGTTTCAATTTTAGCATTTGATAGAACAGTTGTACAATTCAGTAACATTTAGCTTTTTGTATTTATATATTGTAAAAATCGCAAGACATCAATGCATATATGTGTGCAAACATGCCTTGAACTATCCCGCCGTAGTGTATATCAAGACAATGATAATTACACAATAAAACCTTAACACTTTTCTATTATTAAGTTGTATTCGTTTTGGCCATGGACATCACTTTGGATACATAAGTGTTCACATTTTTTAAGCGGCCCTCACTTCACTTACATAGTTGATCTCCCATTGAAAGTATCCTGGTATAATTCACCTTCACGGGTTTGAGATTCATTAAAAAGCCCCAAAACTTCAACCTTATCACAATTATCTGGTAAATTCACTTGGATTGCTTTTCAGGGACGAAATTCGAACATTTAACTTATTCAAAGAGATCGATTGAATTTCTAGAGTGTACAAAGCAACAATCGTAAGAAGTTCTCTAATAGAGGTTATCCTCGTTACTAGTAAGTATTTGTTGGATAAATCATAAATTTCCCTTTATTTAAACCCTTTGGCAACCAAAGGAGTTTTAAACTTAACAAGTGTCCAATCTACTTCAAGTTTTCTTTTTAAAATCTACTTATAGCCTAAAGGCTTACAACCAGGTGGTAGATCAACTAACTCCCATGTGCGATTTTACAGTATTGATTGTATTTCGCTTTTAATAGCTTCTTCCCAAAGCAGTGCTTCTGGGCCTGATAGAGCTTTCTTAATGGAACTCGTCTCATCATCTAACAAGTACATGATAAAACCAGGTCCAAAAGACATTGCGGTCTGTAACCTTTTTCCACGCCTTGGTTCACCATATTTGATTTTGAACCGCTTGTAGTTTCATACGTTCTTTTGTTAGAACTTGATTCTGTCTTGTCCTTACACGTAAAGATGTTAAAAGAAATATCGCATTTTTTGACTCAATCGTAGTACATTCAAAAATCTCAAGATTCTCCAATTTGTGTACTAAAATATTGGTATGTCATAATATTGTATGCATATTTGATAAAAAAAATGTAGTCAATTGTTTTTGGTCCAATTCTCATTTTCTTTGGTTTAAGTACAAGCTTTACAGCGACCTTTGTCAAACACCCCCACACTTTCACGTATTTATAAGATGGCTTATGACTTTTTTAAAATTCATAATGTATCTCATTTTTACCTTTAAGAGGTATTTTATTTAATATGTGGTTGGCTGTCAAAACAACTTCCCCCACATGTTTTGGGGTAACCCAAGTTAATCATCATGGCATTCATCATTTCTTTAAGAGTTGTATATTTGCATGTGGTGAATACGACACCGTCATTTGATGTATTTATGCATTCATTGCATTTTTCCACCGAATAGAATGATAATTTTGTCATTTGATTTCGATACATATTTCACATCTATTTAGTAAATCTCTAGGTTTGATTCACACTGATATATGTGATCTAAAATTTGTGCAATTTAGAGAAAAGAACTTTCATTGATGATTTCATAAGATTTTGCTACTTATATTTGTTAACAAACAAAGATGAATCTCTTGAAACTTTCTAAAGATATAAAATTAAAATAAAGAATCAACTTTGTAAAAATATTAAAATAATCCGAAATAATAAAAACAGTGAAGATGTAACTCCGTGTATAAACATATTATGAATTTTGTGTCAATTGATGAATATGTTCGTTAAAATTAGTTAACCTTTGTGTTTGAAACTTTGAATTGATATATATTTGCAAAAAGAAATATAGAAAAAAGAAAAAAAGTATTCAAATGGGTGACATAGGTCTATGTCATGATGCGCGTAGTACAACCCGACAAGTTGTATATTGAGTTGTCGCTAGTTAATCGGCTGCTCAATTTTATATGTTCTACTTATTGGCGTCTGATATAAAATCTTGGTCACTTCTTGTCTGCTTTTCCAGCTTCAAATTTTAAGACTGGAAAACGATGGGAACATCTGTATTTGATTAATTGATGATTTCGTAGTTTGACAAATGAGGTGTGGATAATTAGACTAATTAAAAAGGGTAATTAATATTTGGTATTTATATATCCCTTAATCTCAAATAGACAAGAACATGTGAAATTGTAGTGGAGTTTAGGTTATATGAAATCATGAATGTGTACTTTGTTTTTCCTTTTTCCTTTCAATTGATGGGACCAATAGCCATCATCAACCACTATTAAATATATAATTTCTTTTTAAAAAAAATTAGGAAAAATTACCGTTCAGTAACAAAACCAAATATTTGTCTACCATTTAGTCTTTTTAATTAATTTTGTCCCATATAGGCCAAATTAATATTATTAATTAATAAGTAATTATGGCAAATAGTCTGTATTACCCCTAAAGTATTTCAATCAAATCACCGTTTTCGAACAAATAACCGAATCACTCAAATCACCGTTATCGAACAAACGAGTCGAATCATTATTGTTTTAAGCGTGATTAATTAATGATTTTTATGTTTTCATTTTTGATTATCTTATCTCTTCACTTCTGACGCTATTAATTAATGGTTGCTCGGGCTTGAGACCATCTCAAGTGACCCAAGCCCAGACTTGAATTGAGTTTGTAAGTTAAAGCAGGCCGCATCGAAGTAGGCCCGAAGTTCTGCATGTTCATTTCTACCCAAATGGGCCTGGGCCTATTCAAATATCAAGCAACTCCATTGGTAGGTTTTCAATTTTAATTATTATAATAATGTTTTGCTTTGTCACTTTACATTTTTTAGAGATTAATATAATTGGAGAATTCCACTTTCAGTTATTTAAAAAAAAGCTGGATAAGATTAAAAATTTCCAAAAAAGACAAATCTAAATTTTGGTTCAGGTATTTTGTGAATGTAAAAAGAAAAAATATATATTATAAAGGGCAAAAAATGTAAGGTCAAAACGAAAGTTTTTTTTTTAAAAATAATTTTGTAATTATCCCTTTAATTTATGGAAACAAGCAAAAGAAGATATCATGTGTAATGTGCACAACGCAGCAATTATTTTTTCTTGTGTTATTAAATATAAAAGGACATTTTTTAAAAGAATACAGATAGAGCTATTTTTATTTTGGTTGCTAAAAATAGATGGCCCATTTAACCATTCACATGCTATTTATAGTGCACACCATACCCTGTCCAAGCCTCCATTCCTAAGACTATATCTATACCATATTTCAACTAAACCCATATCCTTGAAACAAGGATAGCCACAACTATGTCATACATTGACTAATGCACAAAATATCATCACAATTTCTCAAATACTCAATCTCCAACAAAAAATATTATTATTCTTTTTTTTTGTCACTTGCATTGTGATTTTCTATCAACAAGACAACAACACTCACCAAAAAAGAAAATAGCAGAAAATAAACTGAATTTAAATAAAAATAAAAAGGAAACTCCTTCATTGATGAGTTTTTATCCTAGTTTCTATTATTAAAAAAATAAATAAAAAAAAAAGATAAACTCAAGCAGTGTATATTAACAAAGGAATTATGTGGCACAACCCGATTGGTCAGCTTGATGAGAGTCCGACTGCCATAAGGTGGTGTCAAATGTGATGTGGCACCACCTGAATGGTCGGCTTGGTGAGGGTCCGACCGAGCTATTCAATATCAATCAACCAGCTCGTTGAGACCCAATATAGGTCCTATAGATCAGGTGGTGCTGCATCACATTTGACACCATCTTCGTATCTTATATGTTTGAGCAAAACCATTATACGCGGTTTAATAATTAAAATCGGAACCTCGACAAGTTCGGAAACAACTTCTTAGATCATCAATACTCAATCATTCGTTCTCCGCTATAAATGTTACAAAAATCACAACTACACACTTACCGAAAGCCCGAGACTGAAAAAAACACGGTTATTTAGACCACGTGGCGAAACGACAAACGGGCCGGTCAATGGCCATCGTCCACAAGTTGACTATTTACGAACAATGCATCCCTCCTCCTTGTAACTCCCACACCTTCGACATGCGACCCCCTATACTTCAACTCCGCATTCGTTCTATATCGGGTGTCGGCATGACCGGGCCTAGAATCCAATTCGTTACCGGCCCTGTAAGGATTGCCCGGCCCGCCAGCATACTGAGGCGGCGAAATATACCTCGAAGAACCCCGTAAACCGCTACTACCCCTCAGATCCATAATCTCGGAGTTTCTAGAAGATTCCGAATAGGACGGCCTTTCGCCCGCCCCGGAACCCAATGAAGCCCCGCCCGTGGCGGATGCCGTAAATGGGTCATCCGGGCCCCACGAGGTAAGCGCATCCTTCTTGTTCGCGAAGAAATGCCACGCCACAAACAGGAAAATAATGAAAAACAGAACCGGGCTCGTCCACAGGATGCTATTGAACTCGTTTTTTAAAACGGGAAGGTTCGAACGGTACAAAGCGACGTATCCGTTTCCGAGGCTCAAAACAACGTCCTTCTCGTAGTCGCCGGCAATCAACGGCTCCGATAATCCCGTTTCCTCGTCGACGTTCGGATCGACCGTCTGCTGCTGGTTCAAGAAAGATGACGTGATCTCGTCGAGGCCCGCGGTGAACAGAAGTCTCAACCCGCTAGCCCGGACGTAATGCTGGGTCGAAACATTGTACACGAAAACCTTCTCCTTGCTGGCGAGCAGTAAATAGCCTCTGATCGCCTGCAACGCTGTTATGGGTTGATCCAGATCGAGCTTCCTCTTAAACCGAACCCGACACTTGAAGTTCATCACGTCGCCTAACAACAAAGTGTGAACCAAATCGCCCTCCGAAGTCAAACCGTACGCTTTAGTCCGGTCAACGGCGTCGAAAACGTAATTGTTGGCGAATGTATGGTTTAAGCCTTCACATTCCGTTTCTTTGAGTTTCATGGTCCTCAAATCCAATGACCCGGCCCCGGTTTCAGTGAGGAACAAAAGCCGTTGCTTCAAGAACGCGATCGGCCGTCGGCTCGGAGTGACCGACCCGTGTAATTTACCGTCCTCGCCCAAAACCCTAATATTCCCAATATCGTCCGTCGCCAGAATGTACCTTTTCCGGCCGACGTGGTGGGCTTCTAGTATGTTGACCCGCGACCCGCCGGGCGTGTCAAACCTCCCGATCCGCTCCACACGGAGCGAATTCCATTCGTCGCCGGTTAATGTGTCCCAGACACGGTGAATTACGACGACGCCATTCTCGTGGCCCGTTACGACCAGGGTCTCGTTCTTGAAAACCGATAACAGGGAGGCTATGGCGGTGATGGGCGAGGACTCATCCGGGCCCGAAAACAGGTCGATTTCCAAGGAAACGTCTCCAGTCTTCAAGAAGATGTATAATTTGCCCTTATCATCCCCGACGGCGAAATATTTACTCAAACCCTCGTGATCCCGATATGGCAACACATTAAGACAAGTCGGGCTGGACCGTAGTTTCACTGCTGAGACAAAGTGGAATTTTTCGGGCCAAAATGTGTTGTACTTTAACACGGTGCCCTTGCTAGCCTTTGGGCCATTTTTAATTAACCCCTCAACTGGTAAAACATCGTCTTCTTTACTACAAAAATCCTTTTCTTCTTTTACTTTCTCGACAGTTTTAATTGCGTCATCGGGTGGTGGTGATAAAGGTAATGTTTTTACTTTTACCGGAGACTCGGTAAACTGTGATTCTAACCTAGCAACAAGTTTTGTGAGGTTTTGAACTAATTCTTGGAGTTTTTCCAATTGGAGTTGCTGTTTTTTCAAGAAACTAAAATCTGGGTTGTTTTCAAGATTAATTTCCTCAAAAGGGTTTTCATTTTTGGTATCTTTTTCGATTACAGAGTTTGGATAAGCAGATGGGTCTAATTCTGATGCAAGAACAAGAAGGCAAGGAAAACGTGGGAAAAAAATCATCAAATCTGAAACGAGGAAACAAAAACTTAATACAAATAATGATAAAAACTTGCCTTTTTTACGAGAAGTTGCCATTCAAATTCGGTTTCTTGAGAGCAAAAAGGTCTGTGATGGGTTGTGACTGTTACTTGGGAGTTGGGAGCTAAAAGTTTTTGTTTTTAATTTATTATTATTATTTTTTTTGAAGTTGATGAGATCTGAAGTGTATAGATGGGCCAGTTTTGTAATTTTCGGAAAGTTATGTGGTGGGTTTGGGGCGTATTTTGTAATTTTCGGAAAGTTTGGTGGGGAAATGGGATTTTTAAAGTTTTGGCAAGAAAACAGCGGCGGCTAGGAGGTAGTATTGTTTTGTCATAAAAGAGAGGTTTTATTACACTCAACGGCTCTTTGATTATTATTATTATTTTTTTTTATTTTTTTTTTGCTTCGAGTCCAATTTTCCTATATATATAAAAAATTATTTATCTTACAATAATTTATATTAACATCATTTCCAACAAAGTCAATTAAATCCATTGTACGGCGATAGATTGAACATCTGAAACATCAAAATTGTAATAAAATAATGTGCTAAAGGTTCGTGTTTTGAGCATCTTATGGTGCCACAATGTAAATGTTTGAAATCCATATGACATTCTAAAATAGCCAATGAAATATTTAATATTTTCCATTAGTTTCCACACAATTCATCAATCCGTTAGATTGAAAAGAAATGTTGGAAAAAAACCACATCTTCTTCGATCCATCACTATATAACCCATACACCAATCAATAGCCAACGCAATTGACCATATAAATATTCAACATGATCTAGTTTTTATTTATACATGTTATAATTTGGTTAATAATGATGTCTGACATAGATCATTAATTAAAATCATTAATTTTTCTAGTCCAAAATCGAAAAATGCATAGCGTATCACGGCCAATGCCAATGATGTTCGAACAACCGTGTCGTTGCGTGGAAATATTATATTTTCTTATCGAAATGTTCATTAAAATAAATCTGTCTTAATTTTTTTTATCTGTCATATTTAAAATTTTAAGAGAGGTATTATATTTTACTTTCTCAAAAATTAAATATTTATTTCCTAATTTTACCTCTACATTTATAATTTTATATTTTTAATTATTCTAAATAAAAAAATGTTTTACTTCCCTAAAAATTAAATATTAATTTACTAATTTTACCTCTACTTTATAATTTTATATTTTTAATTATTCTAAATAAGAAAAATCACCTCATATTATATACTATAATTATAATATATAACCTTTATAATTTTACATTTTTAATTTTCTAAATAAAAAAAATCACCTCATATTATATACTATAATTATAATCTTTGTTAATCTCATAAAAAATGATCAATTACGACCAAACGAAGGGAGTAATAGTTTCTAAAAGGGTGGAAAAACCCATTTGCAATCGAATTATAATAGCCACAATATAATGAATGTTCAACACAACAATCAATAGCCACCACAGTTGACCGTGTCTAATCCATTATAAGATTGAACCATATTTCATATCAATCCCTACGAATATCACAATTAATTAACAATTAAATCAATCCAAGAAACTGAAACTATTCATATAATCCCATCCACTTTTCGAGTTCTAATCAAGAAATCGAACTTTAAAACTCAAGAAAAAAAAAAAAGAAATACACTAGAAATTAAAAATCTAAATTTTATATTTGGTGCATCAATTCTGACATAAAACACATTCTTGAAGCAAATTGATAAATCCAAATAGACCATTAATTAAGATCACTATCTAACCGAGTTAACCAAAGATACAATGACAAATTAGCCTGTTCCTTGTGTGTCTGCCTATTAAGGGATCCTACCTCCATCTAACTATGTACAGAGGCTTTTGTCTCTCTCTCCCTAACTCTCACTGGTCGAAAAAAAAAAACAGAGATATTTTCAACCTCACAGGCACAACTTTCCGCGTCTTTTAACCTTATATTGAGAACAAAATCGTCAAAGTTTTCAGATGATTGTAATATCGAAAAACCCAAATGGAGATTTTTCTCCTGCTTCCACTTTACCGTACATTTTCGACAAAGTGATATCATTTGATTGTAATATCAAAAACCGAATGGAGACTTTCTTCTGCTTCCTCCTTCACCGTATTGGTCGTTCCATTTCCTCAACTCGTTCATACTAGCTGCATCATACGCAACTGATGGTCCCACCTAAAAACGGTTATAAAAGTCAATATAACAATCACCAAAGAGAAAAAAAGGGAGCTAGGTGGGGTAAATATATAGTTAAATCAAAACAATTTCTCATAATGGAAGAAGGTTCCATTTAAGGAAATATGGACAAGTTCATGTACCTTGGCTTTAGATTGAATAAAATCGTCCAACTTTAGTGGTCTTAAAAGTGGTACTCCGTCGACTTTCTCGCCCTGTAAAAACATAACCGGTCAAAGATACTAAGAAGAAAGGTGTTATCAAATTGGAAGAAAAGATGCTAGTACAGCCTTTCTTTTTTTTTCTTTTCCAAATAGAATTCTTGACTTTTGTTCTTTATAATTCTTGACTTCTCTAAATTAGAATAATCACATAATTTCAAAGTTTTCACCTTGGTTTCTACTTCCAGTAATTCTTGGACAGGTCTATATGCTGAAGCAATACAAAGGTTCTGCAGAGATAAAGTTTGAAAAAGTTAGACATGAGTAGAAATCGTTTTATCTCAACAAGTATGAATATTAATTAATGCATCACCTTAAGATCGCTCCCTGAATAACCATCAGTGGTATTTGCAAGTTGTTCAAAAGGGAACCCGGATTCCAGATTTTCTCGAGCTAGAATTATCTTGAGTATTTTCAAACGGTTTTGAGCATCTGGCAGGTCCACGTAAATCCTAACATCAACACAACATTCTGTCAGCGTTCTAATTTGTTGTACTTTTAGTGTGGTGGCTAATAAGATATAATTAACATTTGGCAAAGAACATGTGGGACATTTATTGAAGTGAGGTAGATCCAAAAACAGAGAGCATAAGGGTACAACTGGAATTCCTTCTGATTTTTTTGACCTGATTGAGAATAGTGAACAAAATTTTGAAAGAGGATGAAGTTTGAGTGATTGGATGTTTTTTCTGAAAATTTTAATAAGCAAAATTTTGGTATTAAAAAAATTCTTTAGCGAAACGAAAATGAGAAAAATTCATATCCAATTGCAACAGAAAATTCTTTTTCTCCTGTCGGCAGGGGCAATATTGACTCGCCATAGAAACTTACCTTCTTGGTAAACGTCGAATGACAGCATCGTCAAGGTCAAATGGCCTATTTGTAGCACCAAGTATAAGAATCCTCTGGCTATCTTTCGACCTCAAGCCATCCCAAGCCGCCATAAACTCATTACGCATTCTTCTAGTTGCCTCGTGCTCGAAGGCACCACCACGAGCACCGAGCAAACTGTCAACCTGCACTCACAGTGGAAATTTAGAAAATTGAAAAGAAATGAATTAATGACGCAGAAACGTAACTGTCTCCTGATAGGAAACAAAGAGGGAAAAACGATTGTGCTTCAACACTAGTGAAAATCCATCAAGCTTCCCCTCTAAACATTTTGTGAAAACATAAACAAGTTTAAGCAAAAACGAGGCTTTCTCCAGAATTTTAAAATACTATGCCTTTAAGCATAAAGCCCATCAGGAGGCACAAACAATGGAGGATATCTTACCTCATCCACAAAAATAATTACGGGAGCGAGCTTGCTAGCAAATGAGAATAGTGCTCTTGTGAGTTTTTCAGCATCCCCAAACCACTGCATCAAAGAACCAAGCAGAAAAAAATTGTTATCAATAGAACAAGAATTGAATAAGCGTTTAAGACAAGAAAACGGAAAAAAAAAACAAAAAAAACAGGAATAGAATATTCACATGAACTTGATATCAACACTATTTATGCATTTTCTTGTCTATACAAACTCGGCACTTTAAATCAATGTTCACCGACAATTTATTTAGGAGACTGCTTAAACATTATAAATCTCCATATTACCGGTGATAACTGAGAACATTGCAAATGTCCAGTGGACATAATTTCACTTACCTTAGATGTAAGTGTTGAACCAGTAATGCTAATGAAATTAGCCCCAGCTTCTGTTGCAAGCGCTTTTGCAAGAAGCGTTTTTCCGGTTCCAGGGGGGCCAAAAAGTAATATTCCCTTGCAAGGCTGACAAGTAGGAAAGCATGTTAACAACTTGCAGGAACACGATAAAATGGAAACATTTGCACGAACAAATTAGTTACCCGCAGCAAATTTCCACGAGAGAAAAGCTCAGGCCTCCGCATAGGGAGGATTACGAGCTCATTCAGAGCTTTCTTCACGTCTTCAAGGGCACCAACATCATCGAATTTTACACCGATCTCGCCGGGAGGAACAACAGCTGATACAAAGTTGGTCTCATACTCATCTTTAGCAAGACTCTGCAATTAATTATTTTAATTCAATATAATCATAACGTTGAAAGCAGAATGTGAATAATAATAATAAAAGAAACAAAAGAAGGAAAGATAAACAAATAAATAAATAAACCTTTAGTTTCTGTGAAGGCTTCTTGGATGCTGTTTCCTGTTCCTTTAACCTCAAAAGTGCAAGTTCAAGGCTATACAAGGTGATTGGCAGAAATTAGATCAGGGAATATATAAGAGCTGATTCTCAGACAACAAGAAGCGCTAATATAATTTACCTCTCACGAGGCAGCTGTAACCGATCCCCCTTCACCAAAGGAAGAAGACATGAGGAAAGGTAATGACTTTTGGCCCAGCCAACAACCTTCTCTGCTTCTGTAATATGCAATAACATGGAAATATATTATGGTCTTAAGAATCATGAAGAACAAGAAGAATAAGCTGAAATGTACAGAAGATAATAATATGAAAAAAAATTAATCATTTGAATCAATATCGCATGTATGTGGTAATAGAAATGAGCATTCTTACTCTCTTTCGTCAATATCACACCATCAGTGTTCACATGCAACAACTCTGTGCATGACAGGTCATGTTCCTCAAGAACCTAACATGAAAATAGATTTTTTAGACCGTTATAATACACAATCACAAAGAGAGAGGGAGAGAGAAATATATAACATATATATTTGTTCCTCAAGAAAATTGACGCACCAAGCTCACTATATGACTAAGAAGACTGTTTCGTTGGAATGTATAAGAATTGTTTAAAATAAACGAAAAACATGAACCAAAACATGTGGATGTACCTTATGAATTTCGCTCAAGTTGCTTCGAGATATCACTATTCTCCTGTCTTCTTCAATCTGCTTATTGAATATCTTCAAGGAATCTTCCTCCTGCAATCATCAAGTAACATTGCCGCTCAAAAACTTAAGCATTAGGAAATGATTTTCATAATTGCTTTGATACTGAATTCAACGCATTAAAACAAAAATTAGCTTTAATTTATCAGGTCACAGATTCTTCAGCAAACAAACCTCAACATGAAGTAAATTTCTACAATATGAGGTGAACCAAAAAGTTACCTTTGGGGGATATATACACATCACATTAGTGAATAGCTTATATATTTCATCCTCATCTGATCTTTTGGTGGTTTTTAATCCCTCCGTGAGGCTCTTCAAAGATATTGGCTGAAAAAAGTAGCATCCACACATTATGTCAAGAATATCATAGTCCTATACTGAAGCAATACATTATGTGACTCGTGAGGAAACAATATATAATAACCACGCACATGATTTCATTTTACAGATCAAGCCCTTACAAATTATAGGCTTACGGTAAAAGAATAGGCAACTTAGACACCAATATCCTTTTTCTGGATCTCCCATTAGAGTAATTAACTTAAATTTGAATATATTTTGATGGGCATGCCTACAGAATTTTATTTATTACAAATATGCATGGTGAAAATCACATGACACACTCACCAACAGCCAAAAAAAAAAGGTTTATGGAAATTTAATTCCCCAAGAAACTACTACCTAATTTGTAAACTGGGAATATATTGAGCTGTACTTAAATCCGTACACCTTAAGATCTGTGAAACTTCTTTTCAGAACCATCAGCAGAAACATACACGATATAACTTGGACGTCTTATTCTACAAGGGCTCATCAAAAAGCTCAACAGACTACCATGCCGAAAAGAGGTACAAAGGTGAATACAATTGATAAACATTAGAGAGCTTTAGAGATCATAAGCATTACCAGCTTAGCAAGACGGCCCACATTTGGAAGTACCATTGTCTGCTCAAAAACAAAAGAAAAGGTTACACGTACATAAACATAAAAAATCTTGGTTACAGATATTAAAGCATCATCCACTGCCGAGCATAGAGGAGATGTAAATTAGGGCAATTACTGGCGAACTTGGAACTTACAAATTTCTCCTTTTCTTTTGACCCACTTTCCACTTTATTTTGTCCACAAATCAAAACTACGGGTCCTGATAATTGGTCAAACATCTCTTGAACCTTGCTGATAAACTCTTTACGATTTGACTTTGAAACTGCCCTCAATAGCGATAGAGAAGAATCTGGGAAATAGACCACAAGTGGTTGTTGAGACTCCAAGATCTGCAATCATCATGGGAAAAGTGTAAAAAAAAAAACAGTATAACATGAAATTTTGTATGAATACAGTCATGTCATACTCATCTGAGACCAGTACCTCGCAGAGCACTTCCATTGCAACATAACAGTCGTGAGTTTGAGCATCAAGATCATGCTCTATATTCTTCACTGCAAATTGTAGATGACATGGTCAGGATTTTAGAAGTTACAAGCGGAATCATTAAACAAGATTCGAACACAACATCTAAAAGCTCTTCAATGTTCACAGGCCAGGCCAGATTCTGACAACAAAGGAAGTCCAAATATGTTCGATTCCTCAAACAAGGATCAGAAATAGGTCAGTACAAAAGGTAAATCCAACGAGTACCCCTTCTAAGAAAGAATTTCGTGCACATGCCAAAATGAGGTCCATGCAAGTATAACAAGTGTAATATATCCTTTTGGTTTTACATTTAACACTCCAAATAATTAAACAAATAGGAGTTGAGAAATGGCCAGTCAGAGAGTAACGACTAAAGTGTACTAGACAACAGAATAAAATAAATTATCAAACATAAAATGCATTCTGAATCTTGTTATAATTTCAGTTGTTCACAAGTACTATGTACCATTAAGCCAACAAACTGATGTTTTTGCGGCAGGTTCTACACTTTTCTCATCCTTTACTTCCTCTGTCTTGCTACTAATATCAAAGATAACAGCTACTTGGTCTCCATTCACTTCATACACCTCCCCTCGTTGCCCAGTAGACAACGTCCTGAAATAATATAATATTTGTAAAATTAACCAGTTCACAGTCTAAAGCAGGTGTAAGCACTAAATGAGTCCAGAACATATCAGCAAATGCACCAAAGATGGAGAACATAAAGTATATTTCAATAATCAAGAAAATTCTAAGAAAACAAACTAAGCCGAACAGGGAGAAGCATAATAAAGAAAGCGTGCTCAAAGCAGCCTACATTAAGCAAACCACATAAAATTCGAGAAATGCAAAGTGGTATCATTAATGTTATTCAATATGCTCTCTAGACTTCAAATTTAACATCATATTCCAAAACAATATGAGATGGTAATAATATCAAGCGCACAGAATAACATGTGTATGCTTTGTTACATGCATCTCAACAACTTACCAACCCACCTGCCACGAATAACAGTAAAAGCATTCTTTGGACCATCAGATGTTGGTATCTTCCCCAATACAATCCTGTGATGAATGGTATATGTCAATGATCAGGTCCAGACACAAGTTCAAAGTTCACGGCCAATGTGTTCTTCAGGAGTTTCGGATACAATCGAGTGCCCCCCACCACAACCCCACCCGCACCCACAAAGGGTGAGAAGAAAGATGAAGTGAATTGAGATTTGACTGTTACATTTCCTGAATCTAGATTGTAAAATATTTCTTGAGGATAGAAAAGGAAATACATGTAAATGTGTTCCCATTACACAATTTTTATTGCTAGATGTTAAGAATTTACACCACAGGCTTCTGATAGAAACTATTTCAGTACTCAATATCATGTGAAATAGGGAAAAATGACGGATAGTCTAGTCTAATGCAGGAAATGCACATCATGTGGCAAAAACCTAGGGTGACAATTTACATGCTCAAAATAACAAGTGCCTCTATAACATTTTTACAACCGGATATGCACGCCCGAATCACTTAAGATACAAACAATGAAAATATTTGACTAGGTATAATATAACTTTCATGCTTGTTGATAAAACTCAGAAGAAAGAGTAAGCTTCATACGAAAAGATCAAGCATAGTTACTTCTCCATCTTTTTTTCAGAAAGAAAAATCCACGAAGTTTTTCCTCTTCAAAATTACAACCTTGGATTGTAATCTACTTTTTCAATCAAAAAGGTTAATGGTTTATCATGGATGGTCATAGGATCTTTGATATTGGTAACGTATCATCGTGCATTCTCATGTTTAAATATTCAATTCTACACGATTCTTGTTTCTTCAATGTCTTAACCACTAAAATGGATTTTCTCCATCACAAGCAATAAAAGGATAGGAGAATCACCAGAAAAACAAAAGGAAGTAATTATAAGTTTAGGAATACCACAAGTAAAAAAACCTAAGTAGTGATCAAGGTTATCGATGACGGAAAACGGTGTATGGCGGTGAGCCAAATCCCGATAGTAAACCCGCCATAGCGCCATAACCGCCATCCTTCATAAATTGGCCGTGGCGGTTGAGCAAATATCCGCCACACCATAACCGCCATTTGACAACATTGGTAGTGATACAATGGCATGGTAAGAATGGAAAAATAAAAGCATTCAATATTTCATATTAGACCATCACCAATTAGATAAATCAAACTGCAAGGTCAACGCAAACATAGTGATATCTCAGTACTTGTGAGAAGGAATCTTGTCAAAGAACTAATCAGACAATGATGTTTCTAAACGAGAATGTGAAACAGAAAATAATGCAATACTCTACCGGACAAATCAGCCTTCTAACACATACACAAGAAAACCTTTAATCCAACCAAACAAAATGAAAGAAAATCCAAGATTCGTTTACATTTGCAGATCAAAAATATCTTTTTCCAGAAAATCTGTGCAAACACATTCATCTCTCAACAATTCCAAGCAAAGCATTTTCAAAAATAAAAAACCAGAGGGTATTTTGCGTACAGTTACCTATTATTCACTTCAATGCAAACAGAAGGGCCGGTGTACTTCACGCGATCACCTGTAAAAGAGAAATATGTGTGATATATCAACTGAATAAGAATTGAATGGTTAAAAAACTACTAATTCACAGTTGAACATGCCATGGCAGTTTGAAACTGTAACAGAAAACTATAATTCAAGATCCCAATTGACTTAGCCTAACTAACCACAAGTCAACTCATCACTTTGCATATTATAAAGGGATTTATTTGATCTCTTGACCAACAATGTGAAGGCACTTTGTATAGGGATAGAAAGCAGACTGGAAACCTTCAGCTAATTTTTCCTGAGACGCATTTAGAATATTCTTTACGACAATTAAAGAACATGATACCTTCTCGTTGGTAGTATTAACATGTCATAAAAAGAACTATAACTTTGCACATTTTTGGTTAAAATTTCACATTTGCAGCAGCACTTGTTACCTTTCTTTAATGGGCGGTCAGCTTTCTCAGATGACTCATCAGTTTCGGGTGTCGAAGATGTGGACGAGCTTTCAGCGTCTCCTGAAACACTCTGCCAGACAGAAATACAAGTCATTAAAATTCATACTACTTACTAGCTCATTATATTACTTTCCATACACCTAAAATACATCGAAAATATTCTGTAAACTTAAAATAATTTAGTTCGAGCAATTTCAGGAGGTTAAATAGGTCCTCTATCACTTTTTATAATGATTTCTGCTCAAGTGAAGCATAGGCAGTGTTTTGTATTTTCATTCTCCTTATGAGCCAGAAGTAGCAACTCTTTTGACACTTAGAAAAAATTATTACCTTCTCAAACTCTTCAATGTTGCATGGTAATAGCTTTCTCAAATTTTCAGCTGTGGTATTGATATCAACTTCATCGTCACTACCGTCTGTTTTTGCATCACCACTACTGGTATAATCTTCATCATTACTTGCATCATTTTCATCCTCAATTTCAGACTCCGATCCAGAGTCGTCCTCGTCTGATTCACTTTCATCTTCACCAAAATCCTGAAAAACAACCGCATGAGGGCATAGAAGGCATTTCATAAGATAACAAGAGGGAAATTTAATTATCTGGACCATTCTTATCACTAATAAAACAAGTGGAACATAAATATCCAAAATTAAAAATTCAACAGGCATACATAAAAAGAATTTACACAAAAATACTTCAGAGACCATAACCTTGTTTGCAACAACTATTCATATTTAGAACTTTAATTTTAAATATAATCCAAAAGGGAATTCACAAAATCTTTCAAACGGATGAGAGGCAGTAATATTTCAAACTTACATATGGAGCTAAAATGCTGCCATCAAGCACCATCAGTGGAACTTGTAAATCCTGAGCAAGTGCTCTGACCAATCTTTCCCGGTATAGCTCCGTTCCTTCAAATCAAGTACTTATACTTAATGAGAAAGAGGAAATAAAAACATATATACATAGTATTTGTTCAGTTAATAATATTATGGCAAAAAATGTATGCTGATAAGGAAAATCAGAGTAGGGTTTCAATTTTTTTATTTTTTTTTTTAAAGGACCTGGAATGCTCTGAAGCAGAATCCTCCCACTTGAAGAATTCAAGCGGCCTCCATAATCTGTGGTAAACTTCTTGTGTTTCAAATGGGATGCTGTACATTCCACCAGAAGGTTTTTAGTGTGTTCACTGCAACAAATAATTGACTCTCAGTCCAAGTAACTATCAGATGCAAAGACAATCATAATCAAATCTGAGATAGAACGTACTGAAGATAATAAGGAAAAGTATCCCATGAAACCGTTATTTTTTCCCACGGAACAATCCTCCGCAAAAACTCGTTTCTAAATCTTTCTCGTCGGGTCAAAAATGGGGACTCTTTCTTTTTGTTCTCTATAGCAAGCGTTTCATTTCTAAGCCACTCCTTTTGATCTTGCTCCCCGAGTCGAGCATGTGCATTGCTGGAAATGTCGGCATTATTTTCCTTGAGAATATTTTTCTTTTCACAATCGGACACGTCTTTGTTAGAAACGAGCTTATCCTCACTCGCGTTCCTTCCATCACCTTCTGAACTATAAAATCTTGGCTGAATGTTTTTTAAATCAATATTTGACTTCCAATGCAATCTTTCAGAAGCTAGGCCTAATAATGATGACGAGTTTGACAGATATCTCCGAGTCAAACTACTGGCGCTTGGTAAAAGGATCAAGCATTGTCCAGCAGAATAATCACCACAGTTAGAACTAACGAAATATTTGCTGTGTTGAACCAAATAATTCCATCTTTGGTTTTTATGCTTTATTGTCCTTGCATACATTGGAACTTTTTAGCTGAAAAGTAGGGACCTGTAGCAAAAGGAAGTTCACTTTGTGTTAATCATCTCTTTTCTATTCTATTTCCTAGTGAAATGAATTGTGCTAAATTTAAGCTGGAGAAGATATTTCACCAATAGACAACAAATTGTTAATTATCTTGTATGATAACTACTAGCAACATTTTCATCTGTAATATTTTCCGAACCAAATTTGACCCAATGAGCAGTGGTTAAAATATAAACCCAAAAATATATATAAGTCTGCCGTTAATAGCATTGCAAGCTGCAATATACAAGTCGCACTTTCGAAACATGAAAATACTAATTTACTAATTATAACAAATCCCACAAACAAAAAACCAAATAAAGCATTAACCACGTAAACATTTATGCAATTTTGCCAGCCAGATATGAATACCATAAGCTCAAGCAATAAGGGTGTTTAAACAGTAAGACCATAATCAATTCAGCTGTAATTGCAGCCAAAAAAAAGAAAAGAAGGCATAATTCAATAATATATGTGCTTGAATGCGCCTTAACTGACAAACAAAATGATAAGCTACATTGGGAAACATAAACAGGAAAACCCATTTCTCTAAACATATCAAGAGATTTAATACCAACTTCAGTTGAATATTCAAACATGGACGAGGGCATACGAAGCTATGACTAATAAGAAGTTCAATTTTTTTCAAACAAAAGGGAAAAAAAAAAAACTGACCTTTATTCGCCCTTAATTTATAGTTTACTACAAAAGGCAATTGCAATCCCGGATTAGCATACAACAGAAAATGAATGAATGAAATGAAAAAGAGAAGGGCGGGAGCCCGTAAATCGGGGGGGCGATAGAGAAGGTGAGTGAGTTTGAGTGCGTTGCGTTTTCCCCTGTTTCTTGTTTTTATTTGTTTGTTTTTTTGTTTTTTTGTTTCCCAAATAAAAGAAGAGCGATAAGATCTGGTGAGTTCTTTATTTCAAAGACAGGTTAGGGTAAAAAAAAATTGTTCCAAAGGGACGAATGTGGAAGTGTCGTCATTTTTTGTGATATATATATACTCCTAATAATAATTAGGGTCTGATCAATAAATATAGGCTACAATTACTTTTTTGCAAAGACTTGGGTAATTTCAGATTAACGGGTCTCTCCTATTAGGCCAATCCATGACCCGATTCAATACCCGACCCGATAACATTATTAAAAATTGGTCTAATTATATCAAATTCCCACCAATTTCTCCTTTTTCTTTCTTCTTTCGTCTCCAACTTCTAGAAATCGGCAATCCGCGCAGCACCCCTCCTCAACCCATAGCAGCGGCGGTTCCCGGCAACTACCCACAGTGATGGACGGCGACGCCCCACCCCCGGCACGGCTGATTTTCTACTCCAGTTTCAGAAATCGGTCGGACCCTTTTCCTTCAATTGACTGCACGGTGGTGGCTCGGCAAACGGCGTTAGCGATTCAACGTGGGGTGGCTCTGACTGGAAGCTTAAATTGCCAGCGAGACATGTTTTTTGGTTCCTGCACAGGTTTTTTCAGTTTGCAATGAATTAGTACTCTCACGTTATTATTAAAAAACAAATTCAGGTTGTAGAAGGGGGGGTGAAACCATGTTCCCTTTCGAGGTAATGTATTCGCCTTTTTGCTAGCTCCCTGAGATGCCTTAAGTGTTGTGTTACAGTCACGTGATGTTTTTTGATGTACAAAATGGGCAAAACATGGATGGCGATTATGGTTTCCAGAAATGTATTGGTTTAAAAGTAAAGCCACACAAAGGAGATGGACTTTTATTTTACTCACTGTTCCCAAATGGCACAATTGATCCTGTGAGTGGCTTTTACTATGTCCTTGTCTTCAATTTACTCTTCTCTCTATATATTATTTGGTTCTTCATTTTAATTATTAATGTGTACCTTGTTTTTCTTTCTAAGATCGAGACTCCACTATTAATTTATTATTTTAAATGAGTTAGCATAGAGGTAACTGCTGTTGCAGAAATTGTGACTTCATGGTTGTAATATACTCTTGAAAGTTTGATTTAGTGTTAAAACTAATGGTCTAATTGAAATATATTTGTAAATGTAAAGGAGGGTTTTGAAATGTTTTTTTTGCTTTTGGAGGGGTAAATAGTAGACAAAATAAAAAATTCACGGGTGTTATTTGTAATTTTGAAATTTAGGTGGGTTTATTTATAATTAGGTCAAATCTCAAGTATACAATCTGTAATTAACCCTTGATAATATATACATACATGCATACATGCATATATATATATATATATATATTGCATTTTTCTGAAGGCAACATCGCACATGTTACATATGCACGCATGTATATCGCATATGCCGCTAACAATGATATTTTTGACCTGTACAGACATCTCTTCATGGGAGTTGTTCGGTGATCAAATGTCAAAAATGGGTGGCCACTAAATGGATTAGGGATCAAGAGCAAGACGAATAATACGATTAGGTATTGCTTGTAAATGAATCTTGAGACATTCTTGCGGAATTTAATATCGATAAGAAAGTATCCTCATATTCTTAGCAATATACAACATACAACCAGCTCCTGAGTAAAGCTGCAAATGGGCTGCAACATAAACGTGATAGTGACATATTCTCCCATATTTGAGAAAATTTATCGGCAAAGTTGGATAGCAACAAAGGGAGGTTAGCAGTTAAATTATAACCATAATATCTGAGTCGTTAGATATAAAGTAGTGGGCATGGCTCACATTCGATGCCGTGGGAGTAAAATTCACATGACCACCAAAAAAAAAGAGAAATTAACTTGATCCACGCACGGGGCTTGGATATGCAGCTTGGTTATTGTTTGTAGGCACGTTGGCGACTAGAATGTAATTAAGTTATGTTTGGTCTTTTCATTGTGAGGTAAATTAATATTATGTTGAGTTTATAGGAATATGAGTGAAAAAACACGAGTTTGTGATTAAATATTGATCAAGTGTTTGTAAAAAATTCTGTTTTTAGGGGGAACAAAAAGATCTATTGCACCGAGTAAAAAGTAAAAAGTGATTTCGCCCGGCTCCCTCAAGATTTCTGTTGGGGAGATGCTTACGCTTGTCTCTAATTGTAGCAGTTCAAAGACGCATACTGGAGTAATGGGGCTCTCTTACCTCTTGATTTCCGATTCTTCTGCAAAACCAAATAAGGTGTTGCATTCTCCGGCTGAAGCTCATGAAATTACGACGATATCCAAATTATATTACGGTATTGCTCAGTTTGGAGTTGGACTGCTTGTAATTTTTGTGTTCAGCAGTAAGGGTGGAAGAGAATAAGGCTACAAAGCTATCACTGCATGAGCTTGTATTGGGTTTTGTAAAACAATGTTTTGATTTATGTGTTATAATGTATTGAGTTTTTGTAATAAATGTACGATTTTTGTTATGCAATCACAAAAGTTATGAACTATGATTCTTGTCTAGCAGTAAGTACTTTTTGTGCTTTCTTTTTTTTTTGGTAATTTGGTGGAATTTTAGTCCCCATTTTTTGTAAACTCTTTGATAAAATATTTTGTATTGGTTTTTGTAAAAAAAAATGTATTGGTTTATGTGCTATAATATATTGAGTGTTAATAATAATTGTCCGGTTTTTGTTATGCATACATAAAAGTTATGAATTGTGATTTGTGTCTAGCAGTAAGTATTTTTTGTGCTTGTTTTATTTTTTTTGGTGATTGGTGGAAGTCCCCATTTTTTGTAAATTCTTGACAAAATATTTTGTATTAGTTTTTGTAAAACAATGTATTGATTTATGTACTATTATGTATTGAGTTTTTGTAAAAATGTATGCACTAGTGGAAAAAACGAGATTGGTGGTGGTTCAAAACAGCCTTTAGAGGCGGTTATGAACCGCCTCTAATACTGGCGATGCTTAAAGTAAAACAATCGGGCGGCGGTTCTAAGAACCGCTGCCAATAGTATTTTTGGCATCAGTTGTTATGAAGAACCTCTGCCAAATATTGAAACCGGGCAGCGGTTATTATATAAAAAGCGCTGCCAAAAACAACCGATGCCAAATATTGAAACCGGGCAGCGCCTATTCGCGAATAGGCGCTGCTAATACTACTATTAGCAACGGTTATTATCAAAAGAAGAAAAAAAGTACTTACTGCTAGACAAGAATCATAGTTCATAACTTTTGTGATTGCATAACAAAAATCGTACATTTATTACAAAAACTCAATACATTATAACACATAAATCAAAACATTGTTTTACAAAACCCAATACAAGCTCATGCAGTGATAGCTTTGTAGCCTTATTCTCTTCCACCCTTACTGCTGAACACAAAAATTACAAGCAGTCCAACTCCAAAACTGAGCAATACCGTAATATAATTTGGATATCGTCGTAATTTCATGAGCTTCAGCCGGAGAATGCAACACCTTATTTGGTTTTGCAGAAGAATCGGAAATCAAGAGGTAAGAGAGCCCCATTACTCCAGTATGCGTCTTTGAACTGCTACAATTAGAGACAAGCGTAAGCATCTCCCCAACAGAAATCTTGAGGGAGCCGGGCGAAATCACTTTTTACTTTTTACTCGGTGCAATAGATCTTTTTGTTCCCCTAAAAAACAGAATTTTTTACAAACACTTGATCAATATTTAATCACAAACTCGTGTTTTTTCACTCATATTCCTATAAACTCAACATAATATTAATTTACCTCACAATGAAAAGACCAAACATAACTTAATTACATTCTAGTCGCCAACGTGCCTGCACACAATAAACCAAGCTGCATATCCAAGCCCCAAGCGTGGATCAAGTCGATTTCTCTTTTTTTTTTGGTGGTCATGTGAATTTTACTCCCACATCATCGAATGTGAGCCGTGCCCACTACTTTATATCTAACGACTCAGATATTATGGTTATACTTTAACTGCTAACCTCCCTTTGTTGCTATCCAACTTTGCCGATAAATTTTCTCAAATATGGGAGAATATGTC